>JABUQX010084569.1:0-7500 GCA_015478945.1 Trachelipus rathkii
AGAGAGATATATATTATATTATTATTATATTATTATTATTTATTATTATTTATTATTATTAATTATTATTTATTATTATAATTATTATTTATTATTATTATATATTTGTTATTATTATTATTATATATTATTTATTATTATATTAATTATTATATTATTATTATTATTTATTATTAATTTATTATTAATTATTTATTATTCATTATTTATTATTCTCGATTTTTTATATTATTATTTTTAATATTGAATAATATAATAATATAATAATAATAATAATCATAATAAATAATAATAAATATAATAATATAAATAAATTAATATTAATAATGAATAAATAATAATAATAAGAATAATAATAATTATAATTGATATTATAATTTAATTATAATTATATTTATAATATAAGATTATAATTAATAATAATAATAATAATAATAATAAATAATAATAATAATAATAATAATAATAATAATAATATAAAATAATAATATAATAATAATGCGAATCAATGTTAAAAAAATACAGACAATTATATAATATTATTAAAAAATATTTATAATATATTAATGAATAATATATAAAATAAGTAATTAATAATTGTAATTATAATTATAATTATAATTGAAATTATAATAATATAATTATAACTATTAGTAATATTAATTAAATATGTCAGAGCATTAAAATTATAATTATAACTAATATATTATTAATAGTAAGTAAAATATTATAATTAATATTATTATTATATTATGTATTTATAAATATAATTATAATTATAATTTAAAATTATAGGGTATAGTAACTACATTTCTATTTCCAGATGTTAATATTAATTAATATTATAATAATATTACAATGATAATTATGATAATGTTTTATCATTATAATTTAAGTAATTATAATTAATGATATATTATAATTAAATATGTAAAAATATTTGCCTATTTAAAATTAAATTTATAACTAAAATAATGATTAATAATTATAAATATAATTATAATTTATATAATTAAATTAAATATAATTATAATTATAATTATAATTATACATATAATTTATAATTAATAATTATTTATTATAATAATAATGAATAATAATAATAATTTTGGTGCAATAACTTTTCCTAAATTCCCTAAAAACCTTCCTAACATTTTGCATTAACTTTCTTTAGACATCTTGAATTAAAACAATAATTGCCTCGAAAATGATCCAGCCTTTCGTCCCCGCTCACGGTGGACATTTTCAAGGAAATGACTTTATTTTTATGAACGAAGCAAAAATTAAACCAAAATATAGAAAATATTGAACAAATATAATAGTAAGTATGAAAATTGATATTTAATGTTTTCGAATAATAAATTTGAATTTGATATTTTAGATTGTGTCTTTTTTTCCTTTCTTTCTTCTATTATGTAAAAATATTTAGGTAATTGGACATTTCGTTATATTTTTATATGTATGTCCGGTCTATGCTTTCTTATAAGAAGGAACTCCGCCAGTCTAAGATCCGAAAATTCCCTCCTTTTTAAATCAAATTTTTGAAGTAATTTACTATTTCGTTATTGTGTAATTTTTTTATGTTCTTCCTGCATATGGTGGTGTATCTTACTGGTTTGTTACCTGTGGCTGCAACATCCTTGTCTCGTAAGTATTTCGTTCGTAATAACCCAATGGTAGAGGTGGCTGTTACATTCCACTCTCATTGGCAATGGATATGGTAGTAGTGTCGAACCGTTGTTACAGCTCGTACAGCAGATGTACATCACTAGTATAAAGGCCAAAAACACAACTTTGTTGCCGATAATAACTCTAATTAGTGATTGGTTCATTGAATTTTTCCCTGAATGTTCTTTAAAGATGATTTCAATCTTGTATCGCTCTTCATTTATTGAACCAAACACTTCGCTCTTGTAATAGAAGATGAGGTTTTTATTATCTTTGTCTTTAGGATCGGCCAATATATTATAATGTGTTTCAGCGTTTTTGTGCTACTAATATTGAGGAAAACCATTGTTAATTAATAGCTAGTTATTCTTTTAATTTCTTTATCAAAGATCTCCCAATTCAGATGTTATTTTTGTGGGCTTTGTGTACAAGTGTTTTTATTACAGATATCTTATAGGCGAGAGGTGTGTATATGAGTCGAAATTCATATAAATTCCTTTAATCGGTTTTTTTAACGTAAATATCTCTTTCAATTGTACCATCGTTGGTTATTTTATTTTCACGTTAAAAAATTAATGATTGTTTACGCATTCCTCATATGGTAAAATTTAATTTGCCTAATAGTCTCAGTTTGTTAATAAAAATTTGATACGCTGTTGATGATCTTTTAAAATGACACATCGTGTCATCAACGGTATCTCACGTAAAAGAGGGTTTAAAGATATTTTTTCTTTGAGAATGTTTGTTTTCTATTTCAAGACTATAATAGAAGTTCCGCGAATGTTGCCAGAGAAGGAGATCCCATTAGACTCCAGTTTTTTTGAATCCAAAGTTTTTTTTTTAAATTCAAAAGGCGTTTTTGTGGTGCAGGTTATGAGTAGTGTTTTCAAAATTTCTTTATCTAGGTTTGGGGGCGGAATATTTTCATTATGATAGACATTTTTTAGAATGATATCGATCGTTTCATATACTGGAACATTTGTAAAAAGGCTTTCGACATCAAGGGAGACTAAGTGGTCAGTTTCAAGAATTTTTTGATTGTTGACTTTTTGTATAAATTCCTCCGTAGATTTCACAATGTAGTTTTCATTCAGGTAAGGTCTGATCATATTGTTTAATAATTGGGCAATATCATGGGTAACGGTTCCTGTCATACTGATTATCGGTCTAAGGGGTGGATTTTCTTGATTTTTGTGAACTTTAGGAAGTCCGTATAAGAATCCATTGTTGTAAGCTCCAATTCTTTTTATTTTGTTTTTAATTGATGGGTGTTGTATTTTTTGGGCAAGAATATTTAAACTCTTTTTTACATCATCAGTCTGAGTTTTGAAACAGTTTTGAAATTTTGTTTTGTCATTTATTATGTCATTGAGTTTCTTTTCATAATCTGTTTTATTCATAACGACAACTCCTCCACCTTTATCGGGTCTCTTTATAATAATATCGTTGTTAGATTTAAGTGATTTTATCGCTTCTTTAAGATCATTAGATAGAGGATCAACGGTGTTATCTGAGGGTAGGTATGAGCCAAAGTGTTTTAATTTAGATTTCAGTTCTTGCTCATTTGAAATTTCAATTTTATTTGTGCTTTCATATATTTTTATGTTGCTATATAGTTTTTCTAATTCAATTTGTTTATTTAGGATATTTCCTTTTCTTTTTAAGCAAAAGTTCAGACCAAGTTCTAAAGCCTCCATTTCTTTTTGCTTGAGATTATAATTTGAGAGATTAAGGACATTGGAAGTCGTTTCTGGGAAATAAATTTTTCCTCCATACATATTTAATATTTTAGATTTAACCGCCACTTACAATTTTGGTTATACGACGAATACCCTTCGGCAGCGTATGTTGCAGCACAGGTACAAACCAAGTAAGATACACCACCATATGCAGGAAGAACATAAAAAATTACACAATAATGAAATAGTAAATTACTTCAAAATTTTGATTAAAAAGAGGGAATTTTCGGATCTTAGGCTGGCGGAGTCCCTTCTAATCAGAAAGCATAGACCGGACATCAAATAATAAATATAGTACAAAATGTCCGATTACCTAAATATTTTTACATAGAAGAATGAAATAAGGAAAGAAGACACAATCTAAATTATCAACTTCACATTTATTTTTCGTATTTTAAATTAAGTTTTAATCTTACCTTATTATTTGTAATAATTGTAATATTTTTAATTAATTTTTGCTTTCTTTCATATAAAATATAAGTGCATATCCTGAAAATGTCCACCATGTGACGGACGAAAGCTTGGGATCATTTCAGAAGGCAATTATTTGTTTATTTTCAAAGAATTGTCCGTAAAAAAAGTTAATGAGAAATTGTTAGGAAAGGTTTTAGGAATTTAGAAAAGTCTTGCAAAATTATAGTTAAAACAAATGCTGATTTTATTATTTCTAAAATAAAAAAATTAATATATATAATAACTAATAATAATAATTAATATATAAATAATAATAATAATAATAATTAATAATTTAATAATAAATAATAATAATAATAATAATAATAATAATAATAATAATAATATATAATAATTGAATAAATAATAATAATAGAAATATAAGTAATAATAATATATAATAAAAGATAATAATAATAATAATAAAAATAATATAACAATAATAATATAATAATAAAAAATAATAAAATAATAAAATAATAAATAATAATAATGAATAAAAATAATAATATAATAATAATAATAATAATAAAATAATTATAATATAATATAATAATTATAATTAATAAAAATAATAAAATAATAATAATAATAATACATAATAAAATAAATAATAATGAATAATAATAATAAATATATAATAATAATAATAATAACTATAATAATAACTATAATAATAATAATAATAATAATAATAATAATAATAATAATAATAATAATAATAATAATAATAATAATAATAATAATAATAATAATAATAATAATAATAATAATATTAATAATAATAATTACATAATAAATTATTATTATTATTAATATTATTATTATATTATTATTATTATTATATGTATCTATCAAATATTATTATAATTATAAATTTTTTATAAAATAAAAAATTATTATTATTATTATTATTATTATTATTATTATTATATTATTATGTTACTGCTTTTTTTTTTTTAAAATGCGTGCAAAACATTAATATTACCTTTTATTTAATACTTATTAAACTTTTATTTTTTTTTTTTTTTTGTTTTTTAAAACAAAGACTTAAACTTCCCAATCAATGGCATCATTTCGGATCGATTTCAACTATACATTGGAGAAACCGATCAAAACTAGAATGTTATAACAATATGGTCAAAAATTAACAATTTCACAAGTATAAAACCCACAATGAAAGCTGTCAGTTATTGTAGTTTTAATTTTTAACTGCTTAATCCTCTCAACCTACAGTACTTCGAGCTGGAAGTATAAGAAACTGTGTACGATCTCACTCCATTACACTTAAATATTATTTCATGGTTTTTTCTAAAGAAAAGAAATTATAAATGCGTGACTGAGATTTAATAAAAAAAATTACACTTTAATTTAGGAAATGATAAACCAACATGTTACATTTTTAGTTGTAAAGTACATAAAACTTATAAATAAATTTTCCAAACTAGCTATTATGATGCAACATGAAATTGATATGTTTTTTCTAAAGAAGTTAATGCATCCTTTAAAACTGTAATGATTCGTCATAATTTGAGTGTGGATGAATTTGTATATTTGCTATTTATTAGAAATGTAATCGTTAGCAATTTTGAGATACAAAATATTATAAATTATCATTTGCCGCTCAGAAAATACTGTAAAAAAAACTTTAGTTTATGGTTCAATTCGTTAATATGGTTATTAACTGATGACCAGAATGGAACATGTATTGGATAGATAATTTAAATTTTGTTTAATGAACAGATTAAATTCAGTTCAAAATTTTTGCCGGTTACAACTAAAACATCGGTTACCGCCTCATTATTTTCAAATACCGGCTCCCCTCTGGCTTCACCATTTTAAAATTATACGGCTCCAACTCCTGCCCCCGGCTCCGGCTCCGGCTCCAGCTCCGGCTCCTTCTCCGGCTCCGGTGCCTGAGTATTAATTGTATTAAAAAAAAATTTCTCAGAGTTCTGGACCAGCTTTAACTCCAATAAATTGCTTTTAACTCCGGTTCTGGAATCGGCACCGGCACAGGCTCCGGCTTTGCAGCTCTTCTCAAAACTCTCCATAATCAATATTTTGTTAATAAAAATCTGTCAATATTGTGATTGTTGATGATATAAATTATTTCAAAAAGATATTAAATAATTGGATTAAAAATGAAATGAAATTGATATTTTTATGAAGCAAGATTTAATTAAAATTCTCTCTGCTCTCTCTCTCTCTCTCTCTCTCTCTCTCTTCTCTCTCTCTCTCTCTCTCTCTCTCTCGTCTCTCTCTCTCTCTCTTCTCTCTCTCACACAACACACAAGGGATGACAAAAGAAAAACCGATAGCGAATATATATATTATGATATATTATATAGTATATATAATATATATATATATATATATTATATATATTATATATAGATATATATATATATATATATAATATATATTATATATAGTATTATATATATAATATATTATGTGTGTTGGTGTCTGTGTTGTGTTTTAATATATATAAATAAATATATATATATATATTTATTAATATATATTATATAATATATAATTATGATATATAGTATATATATATATATATTATATAAGAGATAAAATAAAAACATAATATATATATATATATATATATATATTGCTCCTGTTTTTCTTTTCATCCCTATTACTTCTCAAAGATTAGTATGTTTGCATAACAAATCTCACCAGTCTTTGAGAAAAGCATTTGCGATTGTATCAGTCTTACGTCTTCTTCATCCTCTTCTTCATTATACCACTTAGTTTACAATTCTAATAAATCCATGCCATTAGCATTACAATGTAATTTGTTTTTATAGTTTTGTACAAAAAACCTGTCGACGAGAGTCTTTGAAGCTTATTGACAGCAGCGGTTTTGAGATTTAGGAGCAAACGTTCATCGTGAAGATTCTTTCGCCATTAATTGATTCTGTTATGTAAAGAATGTTTATTCCATTTACTTTCTTAAAGAGTATGCAAAGTTATTTTTTCGTTTTAAGCAAATCTCAATCACGAGTGTTATGTTTTGTTCAATTTAATTTGAAATACATTATACATTATATATATATATATAATATATATATATATATATATAAATAAATTATATATAGTATATATAAATATAGTATGATAATATTATATATATAGTATAATAGATATATATAGTTATAATATATATATATATTGTATATATATATACTATATATATTATATATATAATATATATATTAATAATATATATTATAATAATATATATATAATTATATATATTTATATATTATATATAAAATATATAATGAAAGGCTTTGTTGTCAGGGGTATTCAGGTATCTGAATCCCGAATTATTTCAACAACTTCAAAAAAATTTTATGACTTGAGCCTTAATTTTAAATATATAACTATAATAAAAATAATAACTAAAATACAAAATTAAATATATCTATATAATAATATATATATAATAGTAATATATATATACTTATATATACTATATATATATAATATATATAATAGTATAATATATTATATATTGTATATATATATAGTATATAATTTTTTTCGCTGGTTATAGGGCGACAGGGCAGCAACCCGGTTCCTTTCCTTTGCTTTATTCCTGGACCAGTGTTAGAATCTTATG
>JABUQX010084569.1:17500-20000 GCA_015478945.1 Trachelipus rathkii
ATTTATTATATAGTTTTTTATATACTATTGTTTATTACATAGTTGATTATAGTAGTATTATTTTATTATCTACTTGAAATTGATTTTGAAAAGAAATAAATATTTTATATTTGTAAGAACTTTTCCCGGTCTCCTTTTTGTTGTTATAACCTTTCCCGATCTCCTTCTTTGTTATTTGAAGCTTTCGTAACTTGAACTTATATTTGTGATACTTTTAAAGTAGCGAGTTAATATAGGAAAATATATCAGAAGGTTTTAACATTATGATGCATGTATATAAAGTTATTGGTATATTAATGCAGTACGTTTGTAAGATGTCTTATCTTATAACCCAAATATATTTTGCTTTTACGTAACAACCATCTTTTAGAAATAGGTTGTGAAAAGAAATCATGGTCATGAGAAGTATACTTTAAATATTACATTCTCGGTATCAGTGAGGTATAACTTCTCTGGTGCCAACAAAGTAAGAAATTACAATTCGAAAATGTTTAAATCCTTTACAATGAAACCTTGGCTAGGTTTATTTTTTCCCTTTTCAGAAGTACACGATTAGAGTTAATTTAGAATTTGAGAAATTATTTGGTCTTGTATTTAAAAACCTTAAGCTAAATAAATAATAATAATATTAAAATACTTATATATATTATATATATATATTTATACTATTATAATATATATATATATATATCATAAATAATAATATATATATATATATATATATATATATATAAATATATACTATATATATATATTATGAAGCGTGGTGTATCGGATATCCGCATCCGCATCCGCATCCGCATCATTTTTCTCTATCCGCAGTCCGCATGAATTTCTCTTTGCGGATTAGCTATATTCATTATGAATTATGGACTAAGTGTTCCTCAATCTTAATGCAAATGTTCAGACTTGTGGGAATATTAGTTATATGCCATACTGAGTATGATGGGTGAGAACAATATATGAAAGGCTGTTTTCCCTTACGCTTTTCGAAACATAACACAAAAGGTGAAAGGCCTGACAGGCTGATGATACTGCGACTTCTATGGTAAATTGTATTACTCTCTTAAACCGTTGAAAGATCGGTAACTAAGACTCTATTAGCTCATAAAAATTCTGTTGTCTGACGGTATTCCATCCCTCTAGTTGCACGATGAAAAGCTGTTGCTAAATACTGCTATTTAAAGTAAGAGACTTTCAAAAGATGACAGAAACAATCATGCTGGAGATAGATAATAGTTTTCAAAATCTGCAACGATTACACATGTGCAATAGCAACTTTTATGGATCCTAATACAAAACCAAATTATCTTGAACCCACGTGTTTTTACATAGCGGTTTAAGCATTTTATTATATGTTTATTTGCATGAAATGCCTGCTAAAGGCAGAAAGATTCACTAGCCTCTATAAAAGGGAAAAGATTTTAGAACAGACACACATTTACCATTTCTGTCTTAGCGAAACCATTGCTGTTGAATCCATCAAACGTTCTTTTGTCTTCTAGAAAGCGATGAAGAGTCTGGTTCAGAGGTGTCAAAAGACACCCTGTCATTGATCGAAGATTATCAAAAGCGAAAACTTTTGGAATCGGATAAAGATCCATTGCTTTGATGGCGTGATAATTGTAAAAATTTTCCACATCTTTGCAGAACTCGCCAGGGAATTCTTATCATGCCTTCTTCGACAAGTGTAGCTACGTGAAGCGTCTTTCAGCGGAGCAGATTCCTCATTTACAATCAAGAAAAGAGAACAAAACTCTTCCTTGAAAGGGCTCAGAAGCTTTATTTTTGAAGAATAAATTTTAATGAATTATTAAACGTCAAGTATTATGTAATATTTAATTTTTTTCCAAGTGAGCGAACTCGAGGGCTGGGAGAAGAGATAGTTGTAGGTGGGTTGCAAAAGAGTTGGGTTCACGTCCCGCAATCTGGTAAACACAGTTAATATATATATATATATATATATATATATATAATATATTATATTATTATATATATATTATTTTATATAGTATATATATAATATATAATATATTACTTATATTAATATATATATATATATATATATATATGTAATATAATATATATATATAATATATATATATATATTATATATATATAGTATAATATATATATATATATTATATTATATATATATATATATAATAATATGATATCTTATATATATATATTTATACTTATATATATATGAAGTATTTGTGCTTTAAGACTCTAAAAACTTACTATCCGCTGTCCTATCCCAAATCGCGGATAGTGATTTTACTCTCCGCTATTCCGCCATTCGGCGGATAGTGAAAATCCTCATCGCTACCCTCTAATATATATTATATTATATTATATATATATATATATTATATATATATATTAAATATATTATTATATAATATATATATATATATATATATATATATATATATATTATTGTGTGTGTGTGTGTGTGTGTGTGTGTGTGTGTGGTGGTGTGTGTGTCAGTTTGACT
>JABUQX010084570.1:0-18306 GCA_015478945.1 Trachelipus rathkii
AATTTCTAATTGCTATTAGCAATTAAACGGCTGTTATTTTATTGTGGACGTAGTTTACAAACTAAACTATAATATTATGAAATAACAATATTTTATATTAGGTTTTATTAAACTTGTATTAAGAAATGACTAGCGTACATCGACGCTCAAGGAGAAACACACTTTTTGCACGCATCAATTGCTTCCCATTGCTATTACAAAGTTACATTTTCCAGCATATCATGCTCACCTTCGTGGTCTAATAAAATCTTTCAAGCATAGATAGATATTTGTGTGAGTATAATAGTTTACTTCTGATTATTATTATTATTATTTATTATTATTTCTATTTCCTTAATATTATTATTAGTATCTTCTATCATTATAATTATGATTCAATTATCATTATTACTTTTTCCTATCCTTTAGCTGTCTTGATTTTGTGATTTTGATTGACTCCAATTATTTTTTTCTACTTAATATTTATCATTCATAATCAAGATTTTTGAATATTAAGTCCAGTCTGCTATTTAATGTATGATTTTCATTGATGTATTTACTATTTTCTTTTATTATTAAATTATTTTTATTATTATTAATTTTATTAATTCTTATACTCGATTATTATTATTATTATTATTTACTCATTATTATTATTATAATATTATTATTACTATTTTATTATTATTTATTACTTATTATCCCACAGCCAGTCAATAAGTATAGCTATTTATATAACTAACTCCGTATTATTATTATTATTATTATTATTATTTATTATTATTTATTATTATTATACTATTATATTATTATTATTATTATTATTATTCAATGTGATTTATAATATTAATTCATTTATTATTTATTATTATTACTTATTATTATTATTTTATTATATTATTATTATTTATTACTTTAATTAAGTATTATATTATTATTATATTAATTAATTATTATTTTATTATTTATTCTATTATAAGAGAGCTCTTGAAAAGAACAAAAGTTGAAACATAAAAATTCTCGATTACTGCAATTAAGGCGAAAGATGATGGAGAGATTCTGGTCTAAAAGAAAAGTCAGAAAGAACAAGATTGATTTTTATTGTTTACCCTACTATGAAATGCAGTAACCATCATGGAAAATGGTTGTTCTTCAAACCAAAAATAATTCTTATGTATTTGAAGCCTTTTCGCAACTAATGAAGCAAACAAGAAGATGGTTTGCTTTCAAATGGTATTTTTAATAAAAAGATACTTTGTTAAGATAAATGTTAAAGATTGTTCGATATTTTTCAGAGAAAGAAAATGACAAATAATACCTTGATTTTTAATTTTTAATGAATAAAAAATTTCAAATAAACAGACATAATAATAATAATAATAATAATAATAATAATAATAATAATAATAATATTAATAATATTCAATATAATATTCCTAAAATAATAAATATAATAATAAATAAATAATATAAAGCACAAAACCTATATTTCATTTTGCAGCGGGATTTACAATTTTTTCGATAATAACAAAGGATAAAGTGTATTAAGTAACAAGTTTTCTGATATTTGTCTTTAAAACATAAGAGTTTATTTATTGATTGATGTTTCATGATAAAAAGAGTCATTTTTTTTCTTTAAAGATGCTTCAGAAATCAGAATAAATTACGTCACGAGTTATCTGCTACTCAACGTTTCGTAGATACCTAATAACCATAGTGTCTTATTCTCTGTAAGATCGTGAATAATAATAAAAATCAATATAATAATAATAATAATAATAATAATAATAATAATAATAATAATAATAATAATAATAATAATAATAATAATAATAATAATAATAATAATAATAATAGATATATATATATGACTTTTGCATATTTATATTTATAATATATATATATATATATATATATATATATATATATTATATATTATTATATATAAATAATATATAATATTTATACTATATATTATTATTTTATATTATATAATATATATATATATGAAACCTCTAAAGTCTTATAGAGGTTGCCTTTTATTATTCTGATAACATTTCAGTACTAAACGGATCTACGCCTTTTGGAATAGAAATGAAATCATCTCCAAGTTTTACGTAATTGGACCAAAGCAGTCGAATGTTTTTTTCATTCAAAAATTCCTAAAGTCTGTTACTTTATTTATTTTTTTAAGATTAATATGGGATTTTTTTATGTGTGTGTGGGGAGGGGAAATAATGTCATCTTCTAACAGAGTAATCATGCATCATTTTTTCAAAATTGCTTGGGTCACAAGGTTAATGCAGAAGAGGAGAGTAACACACTCTCTCTCTTCTCTCTCTCTCTCTCTCTCCTGTCTCTCTCTCTCTCCTATCTCTCTCTCTCTCTCTTCTACTCTCTTGATCTCTCTCCTCTCTTCTCTCTCTTCTTCTTTCGGTCTCTCTTATTATCTCACTCTCTTCTCTTATTCAATCTAATAATCTGAAATAAGTCTAACATCTACTTGATAATAATAATTAAAAAGTTAAAGGCATACTAAAATTCAAAGTAAAATTAATATAAGATTTATTTAAACATTAAATTATAATTTAAAGTATTTCTAAACTCAAATATAATTTCCAATTTTATATATGATATATTAATATATATATATATATATATATATATATAATATATCATATATATATATATATAATATACTTATTATTATATATATATTATATATATATATATATATATATATACTTATGCTGTGTAGGTGTATGTGTAGTGTGTAGGTGTGTGTGTAAGGTGGGTAATGTGTGTGTGTGTGTGTTTTGTGTGCGACTTAATAAAACCCGGAAAATGAGCTAATCAATTGGAATAGATTAGAAGATAAATTGAATTTACATTTAACAGATCCCCATTAATTTTTTTTTCCCAAAAAGTGTCTTTTGTCATGTGTGTATTCATATAACCAATTAAAGGTATTCTTTCAGGATTATTTAAAATATTGATTTGATGTTATCTTACTCATACTCATACACACTGAAATCTTATTTCACAACACAATCATTTGTGAATTTGTAAGATCAAAAACTTTATTTTATTGGAGAGATGCAAGAGACTCGGCAGACTTCTTTTCTAGCACGCACCAATGTCCTTTTTAATGTTTTGCATAGAATAAATAATGATAAATTGCTAATCACGAAATGAAAAATGTTAATTGTATTACCAAAATAACCAATTTATTTGAAGCTGTTACAAATAACGCCCGGTAGGAATCAAAAGAAAAATTGAGGGAATTTGGTGTGGGAGAGTTTTTTCTCCTTAGGAAGTAAAAACACGCAATTACGGCTTTAAATTTAAGATAAATATTTATATTGAATATTTTTGAGAGGAACAATACTTGTACTTATATTTATAGAAATAATAATTTTAGTTATTAAATGACCCATAGTAATTATGTCTATATATATTATTATAATATTATATATGTATATATATATATATTTTATTTTATTTATATATAGTTTATATATATATATATTATATATTGTTATCTATCTCTTGGTAAGTATATATGGAAGGTCAATACTATTATATCTCGAATCAGATTAAATATATTATATAAATATATAATAATAAATTATATTATATATATATATATTAATATATAATATATATATTTATATAATTATATATATATATATATATATATTTTTATTAATCCATATAAAATTTATTATGTATTTGAATGTCTCTATCTTTAAAATACCTCTGAATGTCTCTATTTATTTAATACCTTTAAAGATGAATAATAAATATAAATAATATATTATATATATATATTAATTAATATATTATATAAATATATATTATATATATTAATATATTTAATTATTATTAATATATATATATAATTTTAGTATATATATAATTATATTATATATATATTAAATATTAATATTAAATTTAATTTATATATATATTAATAAATTTATATATATATATTAAATAAGTAGTGATTGAGATTATACTTGTGTAGGGTTACGATAGAGCGCGATATTACCGATATATAATATATTAATATATTATCTATTACTATTACATATAATATAGTAATATATACTCAGTATTATATTAAGTATATTATATGTATATATAAATGTATATATTATATAATTATATATATATATAATATATATTAATAATATATATATATATATATATATATTAATTAATATATAATATATTATATATATATTATATATATTATATATATATATATTATATATATTATATTAATATTTACTTAATGGGAAAAATTTAAGAACTAAAATTAATTATTATATTTTTTATTAAATTAAATAATATTTATGTAACATTTTCTATTTAAAAAAATTATTTTACTAATATTAATTAATTTCTTATACGTAAATTTAATAGACTCATGTATTTTAACTAATATCATATATTATATTTTAAATAGTAAATTATAGTAAAATATTTAAATAATTATTATAAATTTTTTATTCACTTAATTTATCTATATAACTTATATATAACTGGATTAATTGATGGACAGCTATTTTAAATATAGTTACATATAGGATATATGAAGTATATTTAACATATTTTATTCTAAACCATATTTATTGGACCGGCTATTCTAATAATTCTATTATATTATTATCATATTTTAGCAAACTTTAATTAATTATATATAATTTATTATATATATAATTTTTATCCTATATCAATACATATGGAGCAATTAGAAAATATAGTAGTTATTTTGAAGTCTGCTTAGTCTTGTCTTCAATTAACATTAAATGTTATTCGAATGATCTTATATTAGAAAATATTACTCACACGTATGTCATGTCTATTGGGATGCTAGAGATGTGTTTTTTCTGTAATTGATCGTATTTATTGATTATAGTAATACAGCAGAAACTAATTCCTATTTAACCTTGCGGTCAAACTCTACACCCACCCAATCTTTCTTATAATAATGCCCTACGATATCCCTATTCCTGTATATTTTAAATTTCTGCTGTGGTATCTAATGCATCCAGGCTTAGATATCATCACAGCAGATATGAGGTGGATAAAAGAGAAACCCTTATAGTGAGGGAGCAACAAAATCAACTATAGTGGAGTGATTTGTTTTGAATAGTGTAAAGTGGAATTGTGTACATTTCGTTAGTTGGCAGGAGAGATCCACAGAATTAGTAATTAGCCATCAATCTTCTTCAAGGAACGTTGATTACTATTAGAGTTGCAAACAAGATCATTCAACATCACAAACATTTATTTATATTTAATATACACTATTCAACACTAACTAATACTAACGGCACTCAATTGTAAACATGCACACACTTATCATATTATAATTTATATATATACACACATATTAATATATATATTAATAATATATTATATTAATAATATATATATATATTATATATTCAACATTTGAACTGAAGATATGGATTTAGAATAAATAAAGTTCCTATTCTCTATTCATATATATATATTTATTATATATTATATTATATATAATATATATTATTTATTATATATATATATATATATATTTAATATATTAATTATATATATATATTATTAAGTTATTAATACATAAGTGAGAAAAATATAATACCTATACACCTTGATTAATGTTGGTTTTCTGGCAGAAATATAATTCATATATTTTTGCTCTTTTATAAATACCCTTTGTTTTGAAATTATAGAGATGTGATAATACTTGCATTCTTGAGATAGGGTGAAGAAATTGTAGGACTCTTCCACATATCATTTCTTTAGTCACTGTTCTCTGTTTAGCTCCTATCTTTTTTCTGATTCAGGCAACCTCTTGCACTTTGATTACCGGTAAGAAGTGCTATAGTGTGGTTCTGGTTTATGCTGTGAGAACTGACGGAGAGAAGAGAGCCGGAGGAAGTTTATGAGAATGGGAGAGAGAGGAAGGAGTGGAGACAGAGCAGTGAGAGAGGAGATGAGGTAGATGACGAGAGAGAGAGAGTGGGGAAAGAGAGGGGGAGAAGAGAGAGAAGGAGTGAGGTAGATGAGAGGAGATGGACGGAGAGGAGAGATAGGAGAGTCCTCTCTTATCTTCTTTTTTGATACTCTTAGACCATTTCTCCATTGTCGCGCCAAGCTTAACAATTTAGTGACGAGGTACTCTCTGAGGGTCAAGCAGTCTGTCCCAAAGGCTTAATTTTCTCTGGATATTTCTCCCTCCCAACTTGCACGAGCACAGAACGGTAAATTAAAGACACCGTCTATAGATAGTTTTTAATGTATGTTAAATAAAATAAATACATGTTTAGAGTCAATATACACATTAGGTATTTGAAAATGATTACTATAGAATGATTATGAATATAATAATTATCATCTACCTGAGCTTCTCATGACTTGGGGTTTTCTTGTATTCGGAGGTAGGGTTTACTCTCAAGGTATGATAATGGTGAACGAATCAAAATATGGGTAATTAGCGACTTTAAGAATCTCAAAGATCTTCTATGTGATAGATCGATTTATAAAAGACCTTCTCGAAATTTCTAAGTTTTCCCGATAAGGGAGAAACTCGTAGATGACTCTTATCGTTATCCTCTGATATTGACTCATTGAGGAATGAAACTAAGTAGGTAATGCGCCATAATTATCATGTGCATGTGATTCTTTTACTATATGTACCTTCGCCCTGCTCTATTTATGCGCTGGTAATCTTTCGCTATGTTTACATTAATTACATGGATAATAACTTACTGGTTTGTTGTGTAAATATTTCATACTATGATATACATAATACTTAATCGCAGTTTTGTTTGTGATGTTCACATCTTAAGCATTCCGATGTCTAGACTAACGTGATTATTCTCATCCAGGTTTCTGAAAGGTCTATCAGGATTAATACAGAAGTAAATAGAGATTCTTTTTCTTTTGCTCTTATGTAATATGGAATCTATCTCTTTAGTATGCGAATATCTTGATTTCTTATCTGCCGATGAATTAATAAGAGTTAAGATGTTCCAAATACTATTGAGCCTTCTTTATGAAAGTCCGTCAACAAACACAATATCTCATAATTATCATTATTTAATGTTATCTTACCTCAATTTATGTTGCAAGTACATATACCAAGTATAACATACTCAAAAAAGGCATCCATGAGAGCTCATAATATCGCCATTGAGAGCCTAAGTTCAGTCTCATATAGCACCTGTGATAGAATAACTCTCGAATTATTTAAGATCACTTCTGATCCTTGTCAAAAAATATAAAAAGTATTATGTATGAGTATTATTTTTATGGACACATTTTATTGAATTGTTGATTAACAAATGTATGAATAGTTTTTTATTATGAATTTAATTAAATAGGTCATTTTTCTATTTTAAATTATATAATATTTAATATTATTATTAATTATTTCCTTTTTCACTATTCTTTTATATGACAATTTATATAATTATACTTATATTATATTATATAATTAATTAATTTAATTATTCTTAATAATATTTATATTAATTATTTATATATTAATATTATTATTATTATTTATTAAGCAAGAATATATTTATAGAAGAACTAAAATTAACTATATACTAGTTAGTAGTTGTTTGGATTGTATTAAATTTTTATTTATAAGAGTGAAAATATTTGATTTGTTTACTGTGAATTCTTTAATGACTTTCTGAATTTAATAACCTTTTTGAATATTTAATTAGAAAATAAAATCTTCAGAATTTTCATATTTTAAATTCTCTAAATTATATTTTTGCTTTTCCACTTCAGTATTAAACTTATTTAGGTTTATTATGTATATATAAGCTACTATAGACTGTTTTATTTATACACTTATATCTATTTGCTTACATCGAAAATTGGTAATCCCGGTGCAAAATACGGTGATATAGATATTTATGATGCTTTATTTATAATTAATTTATTAATTATATATTATTTAATTATATAATTATATTATATAATATATATTTTAATATTTTTATATTATATATATTTATAATTATTTATTATTATTTATTAATTATTAATTATTATTTATTTATTATTATTATTATTATTATTTAACTAGGTCACTGTGAGTTTACAACAGAATATGCCCCAATTATGTATTAGTTATTGATCGTTTTTATATAGTGATTTGTGACTGGGTGTGTTATACAGTATGTGAAATATTGGAAATTAATAATATCAGTTATTTTCTAATCTAATACACAATAGATTTTTTATAAAATATAAAAAATAAAATGAAGTGTGTGAATTCATCACTGCCGAAAAATTAATCAGATTTTCTCAAAACAAAAATTTAAAAATAATATAAAAGAAATAAAAATGCTTTACAATTCTTAATAAATTTTATAATTTAACATCCATTCAAACAATCTATCTTTCTAATATAAAAATATTCTACAAGTCAACCATTGAAGCACGGAGTTTTCTTTGAGTTTAATTATTGGTACATTATGGTCACTTATATGTACTTTACGACATAACTTTGTAATTTAAAAAATGAAATAAACTCAAATAGTCAAACTTAAAATGAAAGTTATCTATGGTATTGGTTTGTGACTGATTTTCTCTAACAAAAAACTCTTAATTCTAATGTTTCTTCTCTGGGCTCTTATATTCTTTTAAGACCAATCTATCTATTTATCATATAATTGTCTGGAACTTTAATTGCTTTAACATTTATATAATTCATTTTAATAATAATTATCACATTTATTAAAGTTGTTAATAAAATTTTGATATAGAAATAATAAATAAAGAAAAATTAAGTTAGTAAAATATTAAGTAATATATTTAAAAATTAAATAATTATATAAAAATAATGAAAATATAATATATATAATATAATAGATAATTAATTAATATAATAATAATGAATAATAATTTAATATTAATTTTAATATTTAATTATTATTAATAATAATATTATATTTTATGTTAAAAATAAATAAATATACAGATTTATAATTAATAATATCTAATATAATTAATATAATTATAATTAATATAATTAATATGATATAAATGAATAATAATAATTATAATTAATACGTACCTATTATACTGTATTATATATAATATAATATATGATCTATATACTTTA
This sequence comes from Trachelipus rathkii, assembly GCA_015478945.1. Taxonomy (NCBI): domain Eukaryota; kingdom Metazoa; phylum Arthropoda; class Malacostraca; order Isopoda; family Trachelipodidae; genus Trachelipus; species Trachelipus rathkii. Next base: position 9,134 of record JABUQX010084570.1, read on the forward strand.
TATTATGACTTGGCATGTGGGATAATAATATTATAATATAATAATATAATATAATATAATAGATATTAATTTTATATGCTTAATATAATTACTATTATAATTATAAAATATTAATATTATAATAATAATTAAATATTATAATTAAATTAATAATTAATAATAGATTAAATAATTAAATAATAATAATAGATATAATAAAATACATAATATATTAATATATATATATAATTGAATAGAAATCATTATAATTAAAGAGTAGTTAAATACCCGTGATTTAATTATAGGTTAAATGGTTAAATTATAGGTAAAGGTTTTGAGACTTATAGTTTAAGAGTGTTCAGATTATGTTGGAATTACGGTTTAGGTTGGTTAGTGAATTTAGGTTTAAAGGTTACTATATATAATTGTGTATAATATATGTTTTATTATTACTCTAATACTAAAAAATTAATTTGAGAGTGTGAAATGCATATAGACAGTTTCATTAATTAAGTATTATGTGCAGGATATGATGAATTGCACACTCATACATATAGGAAATATATTATAAATAGCAGAATATAGTTTATGTAGAATAAATTGTAATGCAGTAGAATTGATGATAGTAGCGTATCACTAGACTCTCAGGATACTATAATATAATAATAATTAAATTATATAATATTATAATAATTTAATTAAATAATATTAATGATTTATTAAATAATATATAATATATACTTAAATTAGAACTAATAAAATCCCTATCTCCTCAAAAGATATATATATATCTTAATATGCTATATATGCTTGAATAGATTTATATATTACTAAGTAATGATATTTATATATATGCTATGAACGTGTATGTATTATTCTTACACATTGTGTGCAATAAAAGGTGGAGTGTATAATAGTATGTATGTAAGACTTAGAAGGCTCAATGGGTTACGCTATAAAAATCTAAAATTTTCTTTAAGTATTATATATATTTATATAACTAATATATAAATAATTTTAATTTTATAACTAATATTATAGTTTAGTTTGTATTGCAAATAGTTCAATCTAATATAATTAATAATAGGAGGTTATATTAATTAGCTATAATATAGCTAAATTTACGAAATTTAGATATGTTTTTAATAAGATTGAATTAGAGTAGTGTCAATCTATATTGTTATTGGGCCCGAGTTTCCAAGAATATTGATATTGGTAAATGCTTCAAGGAAATAATGCTTAATAATGATGCAGAAGGAAGTGAAATAAATATAGTAACTAGACGCAAGGTGACCATGAGAAAAAAAGATAGAGTGTAAGTTCGCATATAAACAAATGTCAATGGTAACGGAGTCGTAATTTCTGACGGAGGGTAACGACACCACAGTAACAACTCAGATAATCCGTGAAGTGACTATGATAAAATATGCATAATATATACAACATGCTTATAGTGAATATATATAGAGAAATGAGTTAAGATTTATAAGTATTCTGTTTCATATTAATTATAATAATATATCAATATATGAGAAATTAATTCATTATAATATAATATTTATTCAAGGGTCAATTATATTTACGGGGTTATATTTATTACTGATACTAATTATTTAATCTATTCAATCAATATTATATGAAGATCAATTTTCATAATCATATACTTCGCTATAATAATGATATTTACTAAATTAATAGATCAATAATGCATTGATTTATTCGAAGCTCTTCCACTCTCTATTCATTTTTTTCTCAATTTCTCATTTTTCTAACTTAAGAACAAAATGTATCTATCTATGTTCTAATCTTCCACGTTAATCTTATACATTTCAATAATTTTAACATCACAATAACTTCTGAAGTGAAGTAATTTTTTATTGTATAAGAATTTTATGATATAATAATATCTAATAATTACTTTATCTTATATTTTCATTACAGTTCATTAAAAGTCTATATTCAATAAATATTGCTATTATGAGAATAAATTTCCTTGGTGGTGAAAATGTGTCTTACTAACTTAAGTGCAGACAGTGTCGTGTCTTTGAGATTGCGCGAATACGTGGATTTAATAATATAATTGATATATAGAATATAATGTATAATATAATAATATTGAACTCATAATTAAATTATAATATGATGTATATTACATAAACTAATTATATATTTATTTATTAATATCGAAATTAAATATTATAAATATATAATTAAATAAATATATAATATATAACATTGTAAAGATCAGATCAGACTAGAAATGATAGTCTAAGCCGGTGACTGCGGATGAATAATGATTATCACTGACATTCGTATCGGTCAATTCTTTTATTTAGTATCTATGGTATGGATCGAAGTATCATGAATTGAAAAATTATAAAATTTAAAAATAAACAAAAACAATATAATTATGTGTGACTTAGTTATAACTGATATCCTATATATAAGTTATTATACATATATATACAATATAATTCTATATTATATACTAAAATGCAAAATCAACTACCTCATCATTATAATATATTAACATATATAATATATTACTTATATATATCTATAATATCTAGTTAGTTATTTAGTGAATATTTCGATAGCTACCTAATTAATATGATAAATATAATAATATAAGGAAAATAATTATATAAATAGTATTATAATTTATTAATAATATATATATTTAATAATGAATATTATTTATTAACTTAAAAAAAGAAAAAAAAGTTTTCTAATCAAATATATAGGTGTATATAAATATATAATATATATATATATTAATATATATATAATATATATTAATATTAATATAATATATATATTAATAATATAATATAATTTTAATTAATACTATAATATATAATTATAAATTAATTATAAATTTAAATATATTTTCTAGATGATATGGTATATTTTTAATAGTGATTAATATAATATATGTAATATATAATAGTATAATATATAATAGGTTAATTATATGTCAATTAAATATAATATATATGACAAATTAATTAATTAATTCAATACAAAAGTAGTAATGTATGAAAGAAATTAAGAAATTGAGCTTTTTTTAAAATACTGTATGACTAAATTATTGCTTTTATATATTTTGGTGATGAAACGGTTATATGCACAATTAATAATGAACGTTTATAAGTATTTAAATATATATTAATAATAATATGATAATTAATAATAATTAAATAAATATTAATAAATATAATATATATAAAATAGAAATATATGATAATTTTGTAATATATACAATATATATATACTGGTAAATAATAATTTATTATTCAATAGAAGATTAAGGAAGAAATACTCTTATATACGTTCATATAAGTTTTTATAATGTGCTAAGATGATTTCACGACGTATCTTATTCATATTTTGTACTTATATAAGATATAACCTGTGTTTACTACAGTGATTGATTTTTTTTTTATAAAGGAATATATAATCATCAGAGCAATAATATAATATATTTTATAAATTTATGCTAAGATATATGTGAAAATTAGACGGAAGTTTTTTTACTATAAAACTAAACATGAAAATATATCTTAATAAAAAAATAATAATACATTTAATATATAATATTGAGACTACTACATTCCAAAAAACAAACATTTATTCGCATGACAATTATGGAGAAAAATATTACGCCAATTGATAATAATAACATAACCAGAAGATTTACTAATTTTAATATCTATCCTACATAAATTGTATAGACTAAAATATCTGTTTTGATGAAATTTAAAGTACATAACAATAAAAATCAGGTTAGCGATAAATTACTAACGTAACTAATAGATATCTATAATCATTTACGTTTTAAAGTAATTTGAAAAACAAAGGAGAAACAATTTAACCTTTGAAAAGCCGTTCAGCCACTTCGGTCGAAACCTGAAAGCCACTTGCAATCAGACAAAGCCAGGTGGCTTCTATTTACGCTTCGACGATATAATTAATAAATATAATAATGTTGTTTGAGAATTAATTATTTAATAATCATTTTGGTGACATATTTATTTATGTTTTATCGGATATTACTCTGAAATGATTATAAAGACACTTCACAAGGGAAAGAGAATTTGGAGAGAGACATATAAAAACGTTCTTTATCTTTGTTGTTGCATAATTTTGTTACCCCTCTATATTTGTATTTATGTTTCCTATGCTTACAACTTCTATCTTAATATTAAATCTCATGCAAATATTTTATTTTTAGTATTCTCTATTTTAGCTGAATTGTATTCACATATTCAAATACCAGCAATTGTTTTAATATTTTGGGCAAATATGGGAAAACTTTCAAGTAAAATAAAATATTTAGAAAGGAGAAATGTTCATATTTCAAAAGTAAACTCTAAAATATTTTATAAACAAATGTTGGATTCCCAAAAGATTAAAGACGGTCACTGCGAAATAATCTTTGATAAAATTTCTTTGATCCACTTTCATACATTTATGGAAGATACGTTCTTCTATTACTCAAAGCCCATTTCACTTTACTTTGTTTATGGTATACTCGTTTTTACTTCTCAAATTGCGTCTTCAGCAACTCTGTTTAACTTTATTGAAACTTTGCCTGTATTTCTATTAACAATACCATCCACTTTTATAATTCTTATTGCTTCTGATTCTTCCAGAGATGAGGTAAGTAGCTTCTTTTTTATGTTGATAAGAAAATTGTTTTTCAAATGCCTTTAGGCAGGCTTGTTTTTGAAAAATTTGTCAGAATTGTCAGTTAAAAATTGTCAGTAAGAATCATTTACATAAAATTAAGATAAACATATTTTCAAATGTCGTGCAATTTTCGTATAATGTATTCAAAAGTGCATCAGACCGTTGCATATCCTTAACAGGGTAATAACGATATGAAAACTTTAAAAATATATTCTAATTATTTCTAATGTCAATAAAGCTTTATAATATTTTGAGTGATTGATGTGAAATTCTCGTTCTTAAATGTATTCAAGCAGTGATTAGTCAAACTGTTGTCACTCTTGAACAGGAGTGTTTGTATATAACGATAAAAATATACTAATCCTTGGTTACTGCGAAGCTTGCTGATCAAGAGAACAACTATTCCTGGGAATGTACATCATCTGCCTTGGAAAAAGGATATCCCATTCCTAACACTCCACTAAAAGTCCCAATATATCATAAAGGGCAGGATGGTATTTGGCTAACCCGTTAGATATAAATAAAATCACTTATCCATTATAAAGTTGACGATTCCTTACTTTATATAGCTTTACAACTTTAGGAACAATCTCACACTTCAAATATTTATTGTGCTGCTTACAATAAAAATAAAATCATATCTTAAAAATTGCCTGTAAATTACTCCTTGATTAATAATATTAAAAATTAGCAATGAAGACAAAATAACTGAAATCATAATTTTTTTAAAACAATAATTTATTAATGCATTGACAATGCAAATTTTCCTCTAATATATGTTTGCGTTACGGTTGTAGGGTTGCAGTAAAGATGGGTAAAGACAGGTGTTCTAATCTGTCAAAAATGTTGAAAAATTATGCTTTGTGATTTTTAATATTTGTTCACCTTAAAAAAAAATATGTCAATGAAATATTATTTCACTCATTATGATTATATTTTTCTTTATTTCTAAGAGTTTCTGCAAGTTTTTTAATTAGAAAAATTTATAAAATATCATAAAAATAAAAAAAATGCATTAAATATTTTCATTCTTTAATAAATTTTCTTTAAAATTTTCGAAAAAAATTGCTTCTTGGCTGGTGTCCATAAAAACAGTAAAATTAAGTATGAGAAGCATTAATGAATAAAGTCGCAAAGTCAATACGACCAATAATGTAAAAGTTTGTAGACAAATACATATGGATATCTCATAAAGGATAAAACTATAAAATATCAAGAAACAATATAATCCCACATAGCATTTCGGAACCATATTAAATTTTATTGTCAATGTAAGTTCCGTTTCTTGTATAGAAGCTGAAAAGAATTTGAATTATTTCATCGAAATTAATAATCTTTTCAACATCCACTTCAGTAGAACTAATACGAAAATCGGAAAACTTCACTGTCATATTCTGAACATATTTATCAATATTTAAAATTCGAAAAGTTCTTCCCACTGTATAAATAGACACATAAATATACTTTAGGCGCTATGAAACATGATAGAAGAAATTCTTCGAATTCTATTCGCTATGAATGCTAACACATTTAATGTTGTGTATCTTTAGACTCTTCCAATCAAGTCCTGCTGTCCAACGGCATTTCACCCTTGTATCTATTGAAATCTACTCAACAAATTTCTTAAATTTAGAAAGTGGTCAGATTTTTGGAAGTACACCTTCTTCTTCAAGATGCAGATATACAAACTTTTCTCTTGAACAGCACCAAACATTTTACTCCTACTGTATTTATTTGTATAGCGTCTTCGATTTGAATCTCTTGTTTACAATGATAAGCATCGCATGGTTTTTACAGTTCTTGATAAAGGCAATGAAGGACACATTCTCATAATATTGAAACTAGCAACTCGAACGCTATGAGTTTTGCAATTGTGCATTGATATAAATTGTAAATTAAGAGTGAGAAAGAAGCCTAAGGTACAACCGCATAGCTAAATCTTACTAAAATCCACGATTATGGTGCATTGTTTCTACAATACATTTAGCCTCGAAAAACTCTGTCAGTTCGACATTAGAACAATTACATCAAATTCTCCACCAATTTTATTGCTAGTTTTCATTCATCCTGAAATATTTAATACATATTTGTTGAACATGGCCCACTTTCACTAAAATGAAAGTGCGCTGTCCCTCTTTCGCCTTCTACTGGCCCAAATTTTCTGATTATATGAGCCTAAAAAAACAATTTATATAACCTTCTGTAGATGGGTTTCCAAAATATGTAACTTAGATTATTGTTCTGATAAACGTCAACCTTTCGACTTTTCTGTACTTTTTTGCTAATTTTCAATATATATATATATATATATATATATATATAATATATAATATATATATTAATATATATATATAATATGATAAGTATATATATATATTAATATAATAATATATAATATATATACTTATATATAGTATATATATATATAGGTATATATATATATACTATATATATATATATATATATAATATATATATATATAATATATATAATAATTAATATAAAAAAAGTTAAACTGTATAATATATAATATATTATATATATATATATATATAAACTATATATAATATAATATAATATATAAATATAATATATAATATTATATATAAATATATATATATATATAAATATATATATATATATATATATATATATTATATATATATATATATATATATATATAATATATATATATATCATATATTGTACTCGCAAAATTAACGCACCAAATGGCTCATATGACGTTTATCAGGTTACAGAAAGACCAGAACGTTGTAATTTAATTATGTAAATACATACATTGGACAGCAGTAGCAATTCTATGTAATAGTATTTGGGGTGTAAGGGTCCTCATGCTATTAAATAGTGTATAAATGACACCAAACGTAAACCTTTCCATCTTTAGCGATTGGGGATGGTTGTGGGGGGGAGCATTGAGTAGTGGTGCTTCAAGTTCGATGGTATAACCCGCTATAGATCATGAAGGATTGCACGTCTGACTAACACTTGAGTGTAGCCCGTAGAGATACCACCCTCCTGCCGAAAAGAGATACGAGTACTGAAAGTCCGGTCGACGATTTGGTGGGCGCAAAACAACAGTGCGTGCGCGTTGTTGACACGGTACCCGTAAGGATAACTCCACACGCGCATGTCAGTGGCGACCAGGGAAGGTCACGCAGACACACTGGGTTAAAATGACCTGTTTTCCCTATCACCAGCCATTAAAGATGACAGCCATAACACCACAAAGGCCACCTCCTAATACAGCTGTCAGGGGGGCATGGGAGCCTGTGAGTGATAATACAATATTCCGACGTCTTGCGGAACATAATATGTAGGCATTAAAGGCGCGGAACAGATCACGACACACCAGAGAGCGTCGACGGGCGGACTATCAGTATTCGGAACACGCTAATTTGGACCGGGTCCGGCGATTGGACGAATGCTGTTTTACGGATCCGAGTCCGAGTAGGTCTCTATACCTCCCGATAGGCCGATTTAGAGTTCTATCGGCGACCCCAAAGGAAAGGTCATGCAAATGTAATATGCGAGAGAGATTAAAATTTTGAAGTGATTCTCTCATGGTCTAAGGATTGCATTTCTTTAAGCGGGGTCCGGAACAGAGTTGCACGTCTTAGATGGCGGTTCCCTAACCTCCGCACCGGTACATTGCAATATCCTTGAACGTATGTCGTGTCATATACCCCCCGCATCGGTGGCTGATTCATCCAAATGCATGCCAACGCAAGACCACACAAGATGTGTCACCGAACACCTAACGATGGTCCAAACGACATTGGATTGGCCAGCATAAATTTCCACCTAAACCTAATTGAACATTGTGACATGTTGAAACTGCGGTGGCGAACAGCTGCACCACCGCCGGAAACACCCATCCAGCTGCTTGGGACACCGGCCTGGTGCATATGGGATCAGATTTCGTAAGGACATTCGCATCTCGTCGAGTAGTAAATGCCACGATGGTGACAAGCCCGTCATCTATGCAGAGGTGGCCATATCACGTTATGAGTAACGACCATCCACAACAAAATCTTCACCGCGATATACATCCCACATTGAGGAAACACATCAATCACATACAGGACTCATTCGCACCCCCAGGATTCCTGGGGCTCTAGACAATCTTACCACAATATAATGTTGAATCCCGAAATGCTATATTTGTGTTGCATAATAAAGTTACTCAGCGTCTGGTTCTTTCTGTAACCTTTTAACGTCATATGAGCTAGGGTGATTAATTTTGAATGGTAGTACTATTAAATATATATAATATAATTATATAATATATATAATATAATATATATAATATAATATATATATATATATATATATATATAATATCATATATATGGTAATGAGTAGTTGCAGAGTGTTTGTCACCCCCTTTTTACAACAATCACAGATATACTATAAATAAATAATAATGAAAGAAATAATGAAAATCCGAAAATGTCGCTCTCTTTAGGAGAAAAAAGTTACAA
>JABUQX010084571.1:0-7500 GCA_015478945.1 Trachelipus rathkii
CTGGAAAAATGTCAGGAAAACCTAGAAGACGAAAGCTCGTTTATGCCCAAGTGATTATTTAAACTCGCGCTCCCATCCCACCTATGAAATATAAATAGTGTTATCACGCTTAAAGTTTAATGTAATTTTAATTCATAAAATCTTCAATTATCCACCCCTTTTAATTAATTATATTTCGATAATCAGGTTTTTAAGCACGTACTAATATAGATTACTATATATTATATATATATTATAAATATATATAATATATATATATATATATATTAAATATATTATATATATATTATATATATATAATAGATCGTGTGTGGCTATATATGTGTTTGGATGTATGACTGATAATTTATGTATGAGCGTGTGCATAATAGTTATATTATAATATTTATATAGTATCTATATAATTATTTATATATGCACGTATGCGATATATATATATATTATATATATATAATATATATATATATATTATATATTATGTTATATATATGTGTATATATATATATAAAATATATATAATATTACCTATATATATTATATATATATATATAATATATATATATATATATATAATATATATATTATATGTATGTAGAAAGCGTGCGTGTTCTTACTCATTGTCGGGAGTGTGCTTAGCACAACAAATCCCGTACAAAATGACAGATACCTCGAATAGTTTATATTTCTACATTATAGTTATAAAATTGGAATAAATTAACTTGATTTTATCCTCTCCAATATTAACATCCCCCACCCGATGAATATTATTTGAAAACTCCTTCATTTACACCAAGGGAAACTTAAATCATATATATATATATATATATATATATATAGTATTGATTAATTTCATATCCTACCCATATATATATATATATATATAATATATATAATATATATATATATATATATATATATATATATATATATGTGTGTGTGATGGCTTACTGTTGTGTAATGTGTGTGGTGTTAGGTGTTACTATTGCGTAATGTCGTGTGTGTGTGTGTGTGTGTGTGTGTTGTGTGTGGTGTGTGTGTGTGTTGTGTGTGTTGTTGTTGGTGTGTGTGTGTGTTGGTGTTGTGTGTGTGTGTTGTGTGTGTTGTGTGTGTTGCTGTGTGGTGATGTGTGTGTGTATGAGGAATAGCTGATAGAGCGGTAGGGTTATGGACTGTAAAGAGAGAAATATACTTTAACTGAAAATATGATTACCGATTTCCTCATTCAAAAGTATCTTATGCGACTTTTTTTTTTTTTTTTATTGGGAATCGATTTTTATTGTTAATTCTATGACTAACTAAAAAAAGGAAGGATTAAAAAACTTCCTTATTTATTTAATATAAAAGTTAAAAATACATCTTATTATTTAAAAAATTTACGTCGTGTTAAATTATATATATATATAATATTAGTATTATATATAATATATAATATATATAAATATTATATATATATATATATATATATATATATATATATATATATATATATATATATAATATATATATATATATAGATATATAATATATAATATATTATATATATATATATATATATATTTATATATATATATTATATTATATATATATATATATACTATTATATATATATAATATATATATATAGATTATATATATTATATATATATATATATATTATATATATATATACATAATTATTATATATATATATATAATTAGGGGCGAAGATAGATTTTTTTTATAATATAATTATATATATATATATATATATTATATATATATTAATATATATATATAGTATATATATAAATATATATATATATATATTAGTGCATGCACGTTTAACATCCGCATCCGCGGAGGATCGGCACATTATTAAAGATCCGCGATCCGCATCCGTATCCGTCGCTTTGCCGCTGCCGAGGATCATCGTCACGCCGGATATTTATTGTCGAGATTGGATAAAAAGAAATTTATATAAAAAATTACTTAAGATGATCTCATAAGCAAACTTTAAATGAGAGACAAGGGACTCGACTCAACTGTGTAATGACTGACGTCCATGATCTCACAGCCTGAAGTTCATAATAATTTGATACAAAACGGAGTCACATGAGATTAGGGATGCCAAAAAAAATCAGGTCCTCTTCGCTTTCTTGGCGCCGATGTAATCACCTATTAATCTCAAAGCATTTTGAAACCATCTTCAAATGAAAAATGATGACGCGTTTTTAAAAAGAATGAAACATGTAATAAAACTAGAGCTAGAAAAAACCTTTGCTTCTGGGATATTTAATGACCTCATTATTATTGTAACTTACTGTGTAGTCCCCTTATAAAGGCCAATTTGTTTTTGTTACACAATAATTAGAGCAAGTTAAATCGTCACTTTGTGTTGCAGTTGGAAAAACTTAATTTCAATTCGAACAGTCTATTAATTCGCCCACCCATAAAAGGAAAAAAAAACGAAAAATCTACCAAAAACCAACTCCTTCTACAAGTAAATCAATAACAGATTTACTGGAAGAATTTTTTTTACAGCCAAGTAGTGATGAAGAAACACAGCATTACCAAAAGATGTAGTGCAAAATGATTGAAAACTATCATCACCAAGAAAAACGACTAGGTACAAAATGATGATCCTATCAGTGGGTGGAAAGTTAGCAAAATGTTTACCCCCGCTTGAGTAAATTTGCAAGGAAAATACCTGGCCTGTATCCTCCAACATAATGTTCCAAGTGGAGGAGAGTATTTAACAATGCTGGGCTTAATATATGTGCAAAAGAGAAGCACAGAACTCTCAAGCAGAAAAGGCAAGAAAATTTCTTCAAGTTACTAGTTTCAAAACGGCTATATACATTGTAAAATCTGCTTCATTAGCGTCGGGAGATTTGGGGAAAGAGGTTGGTGTGGGGTTGCATTGAATTGGGTCCCCTCCCCGTCCCGCACCCTGGTAAAACAATTATATTAATAGATTGTGAATAAAACTATATATATATATTTTGCATATATATATATACTATATAATAATATATATTATATATATATATATATATATATATATATATATATATATATATATATATTATATATACTATATACTATAACTATATATATATTATATTATATATTATATATATATATTATATGTATAAATATAAGTACTATATATATATATTATATATATATTTATATATATATATATATATATTATATATATATTAATATATTAATACTATAATATATATATAATATTCTATATATATATATATATATATATAATGATATATATAATTAATAATTATTAATATATATAATATAATACTTATATATATATATATATATATATATATATATATATATAGTATTATATATTATAAATATATATATATATACTAATATATATTATATAATATATAAACATTCCCCATTCCGCGGCTGTCGTGTAAATCAAAACGTCCGCATCCGCATCCGCATCCGCGGGGCGACAAAAAATTGATCATCTGGCCACATCCACTCAGTTAGATATGGCATCTTTAATTATGGTCATTTTTTAAAAAAAATATGTATTTTTACACTTTGATATTAAAAGTAAAGAGAAAAATGTTTTTAATCCTTCCTTTTTTGATAGTATACTTATAACTATGAATAGATCATGAAAATAAAAACTATTTCCATAAAAAAAAAAAAAAAAAAAAAGTCGCAAAGAAAATACTTTTTGATGAGAATCGGTATCATATTTCCAGTAAAGTTATTTCTCTCTTTTACGTCCATACCCTACCCCTCTTCAGCATTCTCATTCTCACACACACAACACACACACACACACACCACCACACACACACAACACAACACACACACACACACAACACAACACCACACACACACACACACACACACCACACACACACACACACACACCACGACACACACCAACACACACCAACACACACACACACATATAACTATATATATATTATATAATACTATATATAAATATATTATATTATTATATATATATTATAGTTATATATATATATATATATATATATATTATATATATATATATTATATATATATATAAATAAAAAATAATTAATATATATATATTAAATCTGTATATCTATTATATATATATATGATATTATATATATATATATATTATATATATATATATATATATATATATATATATTATCCAGTGCGGCGGCGCGGAGGCGGGGAACGGGTGGAGCGTGCAGAGCGGGGCTGACACGCGCACGGGTGGGCTTCGGGACGATTCTGGCAGTGCGGCGCGCTAGGGCTTGAAGTCTATTTCGAATCAGCTAGCTTAGAAGTCTCTTTGTTTAAAACTTACCAACTTTGAGAAGGCAGCCCAAACTGTAATGGACATCCTGAAGACCATTTTAAAACTTTAAAGGGGGCTGCATCCCCCTTCGGGGGATGCAACCGTATGTAACCTAGTCTACGACGAGGTGACACTTCATACCTACATGTATACCAAATTTCAAGCACCACTATGATACAATTTGGAACGCAGAATTGAAAAATTCACCCTACCACCCTTTGATGAGTCATCTTATTAAATATATAGAATATATAAAATTATATTTACAATATCGCATAGAATATTTCAACAGCTTATTTTCAGTTCTAATCCACGGCCAATATCCACTTTGGTGGCTCAGCACCCCTATAAAAGGGGACATACGGGAGGTTGTACCCCATAGAAAGGGGATTATACCAAATTTGAGGGGGCATACCAGTCTCATTAACACCCCCTAGTTAGGGGTGTCGAGGATTTTTTGAGCAGAGTTGGGCGCGCAAGTGGATACCCAACTACTTAAGTTTTTTATTTATTTTTTATCTTAACAAAACTTGAGATTAAACTTAAATTTATTGAAAAAGAGAAATACTGTCTATTTTCATTTGTATTTAAATAGAAAACTTACAGAAAAATTATCGTATTTAATCCAATATATATATATATATATATATATATTATATATATATATATATATATATATATATTATATATTATATATATATAGTATATTCATATATATATATATTAATAAAGGTATACAAATCGATCTAGGGATACAACCAAAGATATATTTCTCGGAGGAGTTAACCCCTACCAGGCGCGTCCCCCAGGTGGCGGATGGGGGAGAAATATAATAAATCAAGGAGCCGTGACCAAAACTGCAGCCAGAACAGGCCTAGCAAGCCGCTGGCGAAGTGACAATGCTCAAGAAACCTCCTGTTTTGCCTCGGAACTACGGATTGATTAGATGAAAACGACCGCGCGATAGAGGACCGAAAACGGAAATCCTTCCGGGAGAGGCCTTAGAGTGGCTACCCTGAATGTTGGAACCCTGAGGGGTAAGGAGGAGGATATGGTGGAGCTGATGCTGGAAAGGAAGTTGGATATTTTGGGAGTCTGTGAAACCAGACTCATGGGAAGTGGAAGCAGAACAATACATAATAACTATCAACTGATGTACAGTGATAGTGGAGGAAGAGAAAATAGACATGGAGTGGGAGTAATTTTGACGGAAGAAATGAACAGGAAGAAAGGTGTGAACTTATAGGAATGAGGAATGATGATGTTTTCGATTCAAAATGGAACACAGCGGAGAGGTTGTAGTGTTGTTACAGGTATATTTGCACCCCACAGGAAGAACTGAAGTGAGAAAGGAAGAGTTTTATTCGGAAACTGCAGGAAATATTTAAAAATAGGGCAGGCACCATTTGCGGGAAAGAAATTAGTTTGATATGGTAGAATTTGATATGGACATGTTGGAACACAGATGAGAAGAGGTCAATGTGGGAGAGGGATCATAGGGAGCTTTCAGCGTTCTGGCAAAATAAAGAGCTGAGAGAAGAGAGTGCATTAGGAATTTCTGCTTTTGCCGGAATTTTATGACAGTTTATGAAACACCTGTTATAAACATAGAGAAAGTCAGAAATGGATTGGTATAGATGGAGCAGAGAAAGAGGTTTTGACTATGTACAGAAATCCCATGATAGAAATCTAGATTACTTGACAAAATAAAAAACGGAATATTGTTTTAGAGAGTAAAGAGTGATTTGTTCCATCCGTTGTCTGGAGATACAGACCACGGTATTGGATGTTGGGGGAAGATGATGTTAAAGGAAAAGAAACCTACCTTGCACCCAATGGGGGGGAGAAAGATGAGAAAGGAAGAGATGCAAATAGGAAAGGAATCAAAGACGGATGTAGACGAGAACTATCTGATTCAACGGCAAATAAGGAAAACAATATGACAGCAGAAGGGAGGGACAAAGTGTTGAGGAGTGCTGGAACACCTTTAAGGAAAGCGGTGCTAAAGAGCGCAGAAGGGACGATGGGAATAAAAATGGTGGGAGGAAACAAAAAAGAAGGAAAACGCCCATGGTGGACAGAACGTGTTAAAACTGCTGTACAAGGGAAGATGAGATGTTTTAGGAAATGGAATAAAAACGAAGAGTGGAGTTAGAGAGAAGAGATATTTGTTAGAGGCTCGGAGCAAGAGTTCTGATAGAAGTGAAAGTGATGGAAAAGGAACAACCAGCCTAAAAAAATCGGAAACGAGTTGGGATAATGATGGACAGGCGTAAGAAAGTTGCTCTTTAACATAATCTAAAGAATTTACAGGAAAGCTTCGACACCAATAGCCACAAGCTATTTAAGGGCGGGGAAAAACGGAGTTCCGGAATAGTAAAATCAAAAGGGGGGAGAGATGACAAGAGAAGAAGGAAGATTCTTCGGAGGATTTGTACAATGTGGAGGGCGTAGCGGAGGAGAGATTGCGAGAGCCTGATTTGTTGGGGGATGGGAGAGAGGAGAAGTGGTTGATCACGGAGGAGGAGATGATGGTGGTGCGGAGATGATGGTGGCGTTGAGAGGTATGAAGAGTGAAAAGGCGGCGGAAGATGGAATAGTTGCGGATATGCTGAAGCGAAATGGGAGTTGGAAGGGACAAGACGATGTTAAATCTGAATATGAACAGGTGTTGGGAGAGATAAGGTTGGTGCCTGGTTGAATGGAGTAAGGACAATAATCTGGCCCCATATATTCAGAAAAAGGAGATAGATTAAAAACAGAAAATGTGGAAACTATAAGCGGATGCATTAATCGTCGCATCCTGCAAAGATCTATGAAAGAATATAGAGAGAAGACTGAGAGCAGGTGGGTGTGATGAAAACAGGAGCTAGGAAGTAGTGGGCAACATGCGTTTCAGACCGGGCCGACCCGATCGACTATAGAGTCTGGTGTTCGCTTTTGAAGATGATAAGTGAAAAGAATTGGGAATTTAATAGGAAACTATGCAGCTTTCGTAGACTTAGCGATAGCGCTTTTGATAGGCACCAAGGAAGTGTTATTGTGTGGAGCGGAACTGAGTAAGATAGAATATGAAAATACCTGAAGAAATTGTTAAAAGCATAAAAAGCACTTTGTGAGACAGGTAAGTGCAGAATTAAAAGACTATGCCGGTGAGGGAGAATGGTTTTAAT
>JABUQX010084571.1:12500-69754 GCA_015478945.1 Trachelipus rathkii
CTTACCCAACATAATCTAATTGATCTAATTTGATCATTGATTCAAGTCATGTTATAAGTATCTTTTTGTATTTTTACATACCCTAAGCCAGTAAATCAGTAAATCAAACCACCATCCAACCACCCTCCAACCAGCTATGATCTATTGATCATATCTGATCTATTGATTCATTCATATTTTTAATTAAATTACTAAGTGTTTTACATACCCTAAAATCAGTAAATCAGAAAATTAAACCACCCAACCACCCTCCTAACCAGATATGATCTATTGATCTATGGATCTAATTGATTCATGTCATATTTTATTAAAATTACTATGTTTTACACACCCTAAATCAGTAAATCAGTAAATCAAACCACATCCAACCACCCTCCTGTCCGATCATGATCTATTGATCTATTGATGATCTTATTGATCTATTTTGATCTATGATCTATTGATTCAAGTCATATTTTATTAAATTGTTAGGTTTTACACCCTAAGGACGAAAGACGTTGCGCAAGTTGTTACAGAAGACCCCCATTCCCTCCCTCTGAGGCAGTATTACGTCCTTACTCTTTACGTCTTTACTGATCACAACACGATATTATGAGTCACACATTCACTTATAGTGCATTTTATCTAAACCGTGGTTTACGAGTCCTAATATGCTGAAATTTATTAATTTATGAAAACAGAAATATAATCATTATGTGAGGTACTTAATTAGCACACTTTCAGCGCATACAATAGTACACTTCAATATAGATGCCGTATGTCCTTAAGATATGAAAACTTACAGAGACGTAGATATGATACACAAATGATATATACATATATAATATATATATATATTATATATAATATAAATATGATATATATATATATATAATAATAATAATAATATATAGTATACTATACTATTAATATATATACTATATATATATATACTATATATATATATATATATATATATATAATTATATATGAAGAAGATGAAAAAAGAAGAAAGCTCTCACAGAGGAGTGTATCGGACCTTAACAGCGGTTTACTATGTTTTCGTACTCGCAAGAGTCTGAGCACCACAACTTAAATAGTCCTAAGGTCTGAATGACCAAAGGATAAGAATGATGTAAACATGGACAGGTATAGAGTTGACAAAGAGATAGAGGATGGATCTACTCGCACCAAAAACTGCTTTATCGACTACTTTATGCAATCCATGTACAAAGATGTATGTAGGTAGAGTTTTTATACGTAGATTCCTATTATTTATTTATTTGAAAACTTTCATGTTAAGTTTTTGTTTTCAAAGAAAATGTTTGTTCTTGTCTTGGCTATTTTTAAGATGTTAAATTTTCAATTAAAACAATGTTTTGCTGACCCAAAAGCAGTAAAAACAAATACCGCGAGCCCCAAACTCTGTCCATACCGTATTTTACTCATGTCCATATCGATTTTACCTGCTTTACTGTTTTACTATACTGTTTACAGTTCTTAAGTCCTGTATAACATTTGGTTAGTAGTAGAAGTTAGTATGTAGATATATCACAGTGAAGGTTGAATGATTAAGCTGGGTATATGTGCAAAAGATAGCTAAAAAGAAGAAGAAAAACAAGTAGAAGAAGAAGAAAGAAGAAGAAGAAGAAGAAGAAGAGAAGAAGAAGAAGAGAAAGAGAAGAAAAAGAACAAAGAAGCTAGTGAACAAAAAGAGAAGAAGATGGAGGAAAGAAGAAGGAAGAAGAAGAATAAGGGAGTAGTGAAGAACTAGAAGAAGAAGAAGGGGAGAAGGAAGAAGAAGAAGAAGGAAGAGAAAGAAGACAACAACAAGCAAAAAAAACAAAAAAAACCAACAACAACAACAACACCAAGAAGAAGAAAGAAGAAGAAGAAGAAGAAGAAGAAGAGAAGAAGAAGAAGAAGAGAAGAGAAGAGAAGAAGAAGAGGAAGAAAAAGAAGAATAAGAGAAGAATACATTATGACCTCAAGCGTACAATAGTTATGCCCGCATGCGGCAGTAGTCTAGGTAGTAGTGTAGTAGTAGTAGTAGTTTTAATAAGCTAGTGCCGTAGTAGTAGTAGTAGTGGTAGTAATAGTAGTAATAGGTAGTAGTAGTAGTTAGTAGTAGTAGTAGCAGTAGGTAGTAGTAGTAGTATAGTAGTAGTTAGGAAACATCGAATGATATTTGTTATTAATAAATATATCTCCTTGTTTTCTATACTTTGAACTTAGACTTAAATGTATATATATATATATAATATATATATATATATATAAAATATATATATATATATATATTATTACAAAACATTTCTATATACTATAAATACATATATATAAGTATAGTTATAACAAAAACAACAACAACAACAACAACAACAACAACATCAACAACAACAACAACAAACAACAACAACAACAACAACAACACTACCACTAACAACAACAAGACCGACAACAACAAACAACAACAAACAATGCCTACATCAACAAAAACTTGGTCCGCCTAACTATCTTATATCAAATATAATTACCACTCATTGGACAGCGAATAAAACGTTGACATTAACAAAATTCTCCAGTGAATCTAACCATGACCAACGTTTCTAACTTATAATTTTCTAACTTAGCTAGATTTTTCAGATCGAGATATTAATAAAGTCACTTATTTTATGTTTAGTACGGAAAATTTCAGCTAAAAAACACGTTTTTACTGACCCTAAGGACTTAAAGCAGTCGGGCAAATAGCCCCTCCTGCATGGGTCCATCACACCCCTTGCTCTCTCCGACCCACTGCTTTAACTTCTTTTTATAGCTTTACGTACTGTTTGTGCACCCATTTGCATGAAAATAACAGTAATAATAATAAAGATTCTTATTACCTAACAGCAGAATACTGGAACCAGAAATAAAATATGCTATGTTACATCAAACATTAAGCTAGAATGGATACTGAGTTCGTATAACAGTTGTAGCGATAGTGGTAGTAGTTGTAGTATTAGTAGTAGCAGTAGTAGTAGTAGTAGCAGTAGTAGTAGTAGTAGTAGTAGTAGTAGAAATAAGTCAGTATAGTAGAGTAAGTAGTAGTAGTAGTCGTAGTAGTATAGATTATAGCAGTAGTAGTAGTAGTAGTAAGTAGAGTGTATAGTAAAACACAGAGTGATTTTTATTAAATATATCACCCAATTCTATTCATCGTAAACATTCGTGTATGTGTTCATACACGCTTCCATCAAACCGTTGAGACCTTTAAACACTGTAACATTTTAATAAAAGTTTTCCACTGACACAACTTCGAATCACTAAAGCTAAATTAAAACTAATCTTAATTCGTATCAGTGAATGACATCCCCGACTGTGATTGGGCCGTTAAGCCCAATCACAGTGAAGGATTGTTTGATAAGAGTTATAAGTACAAAGTTCCCAAAACATAGATAGCTGAAGAAGAAGATGAGTCATCGGATGCTCTGGTTCAGGATCCTGAGTCGGAGCCGGACTGGAAGACAGGCTCCAGACCAGGGTCTGAGTCGCAATATTACTACGCAGACGCTGAAATATTTTCTACTTGAGATGTTATATGGACGAAAAATGGTGAATATATATATATATATATATATATATATATATATATATATATATATATATATATATTATATATATATATATATATATATATTTTACTATATATATTATACTATATATATATATATATATATATATATTATATATATATATATATATATATATATATATATTTATAATTATATATATATATATTATTATATATATATATAATATAATATATAATACATATATATATATTATATATATATATATATATATATATATATATATATATATATATATATATATATATATATATATATATATATATTCACCATCCCCTCTGGTAGATCTGTATTGACCTGTCAGGTGTCGCCTCTGCAGAACCTCCTCAAGTGGTTTCTATCTTCATACATTCTTCTCTCCTCCACATCCACCATAGACACTCCTCTGAAGTTCATCGTATCTTCAACCATGTCCTTCCATCTTTTCTTAGGCCTGCCCGCCTGTCTACGGCCTACGGGCATCCATTACAGCACCCTCCTTGGTCCAGTTCCCTCTTCCATTCTCTCGATGTGCCATACCATCTTAGTTGATTCTGTTGTATATGTTTAGTTATTGATCGATTTCTCTGCTCTCCGTATTTCCTTACTTCTCCGCCTATCTCTCAGGGTAACTCCCTCAATCAATCTCTGCGACCGTCAATCTCCGTCGCATCCATTCTTCTCATTTGTGTTGTGTTCAGTGACCAGCATACCGATCCATACACTAGTAATGGTCACAGTATTGTTTTGTACATCACCATTTTCACTTCTTTTGGTATAGCTGTTTCTTTCAGTACTTGGTATAATGCTCCTACGTTCTGAGAGAACTTCTTTATCCTCTCGCCCAAGTATTTGAATTTATCCAACTGCTGTAGTCCTCTTCCATCTATATTGATGTTCAGTTTTGTTCTTTCTCTAGCTATTCTCATTACATCCCCGTCTTCTCCGTATTCATCTTCATACCATTTCACCAATTTGGGATCCCTACTTGTTCAACGATCTTCCATGTCCGCCCATCGCTTGACCTACCAATGCTTGCATCATCGCATATAGTAGTGCGTGCTTACTCCACATGTCTACATACGGCGTCTTTAAGTCCGTTAATCATGTTTATATATGAATAGCAGGGCAAGAGCACACTTGCCCTGTCTCACTCTGTTTATACTCACCACAGAAACCATCCTTCTTCTCTTTTACTTCTCCCCTTATCTTATTCTTTGTACCGCTGTATGCACTTTTTATTGCGCTTTTTAATTTTTGTGGTACTTCATACTCTTCTTCGTCCAGTGCTCGCCATAGCTTTTCCCTATCAATTCTATCAAAGGCTTTTTCAAAGTCTACAAACGCCACATCTGCCCCTTTATTCCATTCTATTGTTTTTTCTATCATCATTTTCATGTAGAAGATTGGATCCATTGTACTTTTTCCCTCTCTGAAGCCATACTGCCAACTACCTAGTTTATCTTTTATTATATATATATATATATTATATATATATATATATATACTATATATATAATATATTATATATATATATATATATATATATAATATATATATAATATATATTCACCATTTTTTCGCCCCTATAACATCTCAAGTAGAAAATATTTCAGCGTCTGCGTAGTAATATTTGCGGAACTAGACCCTGCGTCTGGAGCCTGTTCGTTCCTGTCCAGCTCGACTCAGGCTCCTGAAACCAGGCATCCTATACTCATTCTTCTTCAGGCCTATCTAATGTTTGGGGAAACTTGTGTACTATAACTCATATCAAACAATCCTTCAAATCATTAGCTTACCGGACCAATCAACAGCTCGGGCGATATGGATTCATTCACTTGATAAAAATTAAGATTAAGTTTAAATCTAAGTGCTTTCATCGATTCGAAGTGTGTCAGTGGAAAACTTTTATAAACGTGTTGTTACTAATTTAAGCCAAAGATCAAGCTAGTGAAATATAAAATGTCTTACTTATTATATAATAGATATTGCGAGTAAATATGAATAAAAATCCACTCTGTGTTTCTAACTATTAACTGACTACACTACTGACTTACTACTACTACTACTACTACTACTACTATACTTTACTACCACTACTACTATTTCTGCTACTACTACTACTACTACTCACCGTAAGTCCTACTCATACTAACAACTACATACCACTATCGCTACAACTGTTATACGAACTCTGTATCCATTTCTAGCTTGATGTTTTATGTAACATAGCATCTTTATTTTCATGAGTATCCAGTATTCTGGCTGTTAAACAAGCAGTACAGTATAAGAAACTTTATATAGTATATACATTTATTTTCAGTGAAAAGTGGGGTAGACAACAAAAACAGTAACGCCTACAATAGATATAAAAGCAGGATTAAAGAAAGCATGTCGGGGAAAAGAATGACGAAACGCGGTGTGATGGACCCTCCATGACAGCAAGAGGGTATTTAGCCGAGGACTGCTTATAAGTCCGCTTAGGGCTCCAGATAAACGGTAGGTTATTTACTGAAATGTCCGTACAAACATAAACCTAAACTGTGACTTTATTTATATCTCATCTGAAAACAACTCTAGCTATAGTTAGAATAACTTATAAGATATAGGTGAATACGCTGCTCCAACGATAGTCTAGATTCAATGGAGAACTATTTATTTTATATGCTCAACTTGCAACTCCCTTTTTCAACCCATCAATTATTAATTAATATTGATAAAGATAGTTATAGAGGACCTCTAGATTTTGTGAGCAGCATTGTTGTTGTATGTATGTTGTCCGCTGCTTGATTTGATGTTAGTAGTGGTGTGGTGCTTATGCTTGTTGTTCGTGTATTGTTGTGTTGTTGTGTTGTATATTTTAGTATGAACACATATTATTACATAAACTGGAATAATATTTTTAAACTAATAATCAATATATACACTCTCTTTTTAACAAAATATTTTTTTTTAAAGCTAATCAATCATCAACGTATAAGGCTTATTATAAAAATATATATACATAAAAATCACTAGTACTATATATATATATATATATATATATAATTATCTTATAATATACATTTAAGTCTAAGCTTCAAAGCTACTAAGAGAAACAAGACTCACATCTAAATAAAAACAAAATATCATTTCGATTGAGTGTTTTCTACTCCTACATATAATAACTTTCTTTACTTTACTACAATGCTTACATACTCACTATCATCACTACTTACTACTTAACTTCTAATTTTCATACTACACACACTAACTTATTCTACTACCTTAACTACTTCTTTTTCACTACTACTACTACTCAGCTACTACACTTAACTTACCACCTTTTATATTAACCTTTCTTTTTATTACTATAACTTACCAGCGTACTAAACTTTATACCGCCTGATCGTCATTACTATTCTCTCTTTTCTCTATTCTTCTTCCTCTTCTTCTCTTCTTCTTCTTCTTCTTCCTTATCCTTCTTCTTTTGTAATATCTTCTTACTTCTTCCTTCTACTTTACTTCTTCTTCTCTCTATCTCTTCTTCTTCTTCGTTCTTCTTCTTCTCTCTTCTTACTTCTTCTTCTGTGGCTTCTTATATACTACTATGTCCAATACCATCTTTCTAAGCCTATCACTATCTGCATCATGAAATAACCAACAAGTTATTTATATTATGTTTCAACCTTCACGGTGATTCGGACGTGATAAATGACATAATACTACCAATGTATAATTTAACTAGGACCTTTTAAAACGTGTGATAAAAACGCTTGTGAAAAATACAGTATAAAGCAGTAACAATCCGATATCGAGGATCACGTTTTCAGCGAGTGCGGGACATCCCCATTATGGGCTCACAATATACGAATTATTTGTTTTATCTGCTTTGGGTCAGTGTGCAACACATTGTTTATTCGAAATTTGACAACTTTCTTGGTGAGTGATAACACACACAACTTTAACAATGAAACAAGTTTTCAATAATAAAATACGTGAAGGAATCTACGTATAAAAACCCTCAACCGACAACTCTTTTTTCACTGAATTGATAAGTAAGTATCTCTGTATAATGCTAATTTTTGGTGCCGCACATGGTACCTCTAATTTTACTTCCTAATCTCTTCAATTTTCTCCATATACCTCCTCAAATTTATATACTTTCATCCTTATCATTTTCTATTACAGCTGGACACCATTACTGCGCGTGTGTCTCAGAACTCCATTAGGCTGAATATTCAGATATACTGAATAACATTATACTAAAAATAACCTTTTAAGGGCCCCGATAACCTCCTCTGTGAGTACTTCTCTTCGTTTAACATCTTCCTCATCAGTTACTATATATATTTATATATATTACATATATTTATATAGAATAACTCATAGTATATATATATCTATATATATATATATATAAATATATATACCTAATATATAACTATATATATACTAATAATATACATAAATATATTATGATATATACGTATGTAGTATGTATAGTATTAATGGTGTATTTACATTCACCTATCTATAAGCATTTCCATATCTTAAGGACACTACGTCATCCTATATTGAAGTGTACTTAATTAAAGTATGCGCTGAACAGATATAATGTGCCTTAATTAAGTACAGCTCATCATACATGAGCTATTATAATTTTTCTGGTTTCTATTTAAATTTTATAATTTCAAGCATATTTGACTCGTTAACCACGGCAGATAAGATAAAAATGCCTATTAAGATTTAGAAATAGGTGACTCGATTATACTCTTTTGTGGACAGTAAAGACGTAAAACGTAAAGGACGTGATCGCTCAGAGGTGGGATGGGGAGTTTCTTCGTACAGCTGCGCAACGTCTTTACGCTTTATAGCGGTATGTAAAACATAACTAATTTTATAAAAAATTAATGACTTGAATCAATAGATCATAGATCAATAGGATCAAAGAATCAAATTATAGATCATGGATGGGTAGGGGACTGCTGAGTTGGCTGGTTTGATTTACTGATTTTACTGATTTAGCGTGTTCAATGGTAAAACATTAACGTAATCTTTAATAAAAATATGACTATTGATTCAATAGTATCAAATAGATACAAATAATCATATATCTGAGATTATGTAGAGGGTTATGGTTTATGGGATGGATATGGTTTGATTTAACTGTATTTACTACATTTTAGAGGTGTAGTAAACATAGTTATTATCTTATAAAATAATATAATATAGAATAATCAATAGATCAAATATGAATCAATAGATCGATAAGCTGAGTAGTGAGTAGAGGTGGGTTTGGCATGGTGGTTGATTTACTGATTTACTTGCTTTAGGGATGGTAAAAATAACGTAAATTTTTACGTTACTCACTGTTTGCACTCATAGTATCAAATAGATCAATAGACACTAGTTGGCGTAGGAGGTAGTGGCTGGTGGTGGGTTTTGATTTACCTGATTTATACTATTTTAGAGGATGTAAAAACATAAAAAAATATGACAATAATCAAATAGATCAATAGATCAATAGTATCAATCTGGTTAGTGAGAGGTGGTTGGATGAGTTTTGACAGTCACTTGATTATGAATTTAGGGTATGTATTTTATATTATTTTATTTTGTTATAAAAACGTAAATTGTTACAGTTATAAACATGCAAAAACGCATAAATTTTTTAGAGTTTAAAAACAAAAATAAAAATTTAATATAACTAATATTAAATATATATTAAATATCATATTATAATAATTATCTTATATATATTATATAATATATATTAAAAATAATAACAATAATCATAGACTATATATATATATAACTATATATATAATAATATACTATATATATATATATATTAATATATATACTATATATTAATTTATATATATTATATTATACCCACTCGAGATAACTATCACTACACTAGCCTCAATCCGCCACCATTATATTGAAATTTTCCCATAACTCAAGCGAATATTTTTTGCATTCGCTCACGCGCTCGAAATATTGCGCCTGCGGGCGTGGAGCTATACGCTCGTACGTCTCAGTGATTTCGCGCCGGCTGACGTGCGTTCGTGATGGGCTTGACACGCTGACCCGAACCTCAAGTACCAGATCAAGGAAAATATTAAGTATAATGTACCTTAGGACGAAAGACGCGGGCTACGCACCGCACATGGCTTAGCAGCTCGGGTCGATAGCGTGAGCATAAAGGGGTGGATAGGGGTGAAAAAACGGCATGAAAGTACATGAGATCATAGTTCAGTAATATACACACACTCAGGTACTTACGTACATTGACAGCGGATTCCAATAGAAATGGGACCCCAGGCGTACTGATTTTAGGGACCAGCCCCAGTCGGTAGTGCCAACCCAGACGCAAAAAGTATACCCCAAAATAGGGTAGCGCTCGTATGGTATACGTTGCCCAAATTCACTTCACGAAAGACGCTGGCCGCGCTTCGAACCGCCGACCCCCCCCCAAATCGCGATCATTTGAGATCTAGATCCTATACTGATGGCGGTTTTAGACCTTTATTTTGATAAGTGTTTAATTATGTGAACGGTACTAGTTGTACTGTAGTATATCATTGAATGAGATGAAGGGTTATTTATAATATTAGGTTGTATGTTTTTAGATTTTGGGTATGTGAGTATGTATGGAGTTACTTTTTTATATAGATGGGCTTATATAGTCGAGTTATTGTATTTATTAAATATTTTACACTTTTCGCTTTATTTATATAACACATTTAAGTTAATATATATGTATATATAGGGTATTTAAGTTTTTATGGAAATGTAATGATGTTATGAGTATTAGTATCTGTTGTTTTATATAATGTCGGAGAACTCAATTTTAAATAGCTACGATAAATATAGGGTGGTAGAGCGCCATTTTATGTGTTTACTATGTGGGGACGGTATAGAATTCCAGTGTAGTATGTATAAAAGTGGGTTTGGAGGGTGGGTTTTCTGTATATATCTGTGATAATGATAGTAGTTTATTATTATTATGACTCTCGCTGTTATTATGATATGTTATGTCTAAGAATATGGATATATATATAGTGTTATTTTGTGTCATAGTTTCCATATATTTATGTCTTGTAATTGATTTGTTGATTTATGAAATCTTATTAAGAATGTTTTGGAAAATGATAAGTCTGTTTATTCTAGACGAAAGCACTGCTAGGTACTATTTGTTTTTTTAAATTTTAATGTATGTAAATAAAGTTTTAAAGATATGTATTTGTGTAAAGATTAATAATAATACAAATGTATTATGAAATTTCTATAATACCATCTGCAACTAGGTGTTTTTCACATATATTAAAATATTATAGTGTAGTCGTGAATAAGAGACTTGTATTTTCCACAAAAAATATTATCAATATATATATATATTAATATATATATATATATAATATATATATATATATAATATTATATATATATTATATTATATATATTTATTAATATATATAATAATTAATAAAAAAAATATATATATTATATAATATATATATAATGTAATAGGATATATATATAATATTATATATTAATAATATATATTATATATATATATATATATATTATATATATATGATATATATTATATATTATAATATATATTATATATATATATATATATTATATATAATATTATAATATATATATATAAAATATATAAATTATATATATATATATATATTAATATATTAATATATATATATAGTATATATATTATATATATATATATACGTTAATATATATATTATATAATATATTTATATAATTATATGTATATATATATATTATATTCATTAATATATATATCAGGATAACAATAGCAATAACTCCACTTCATATTACACCTTGTAATACTACTAGATATACCTTAATTAAAAGCATAAAGAAAAATATTACATATGTTAGCGATCTTTATCTCTCATAGTAAATGTAAAGACCGCGCGGTAGTGTACTCTTTAAACTGCATTTGTCTGCGTGCGATAGTGCTATAGCATCACATCTAATCCCCACCACTCATAACCACAAATCTCAATGTTACATACACCTCCTCCGGAATCCGTTCTCCATATATAATTACATAACACAAAAATTAATTCCATATAGAACTATAAAAATTGGCCTAAACATTGACAAACTTTATGAGTGTATTCGGCGTGACATACCCATAGTGATGAATAAAAAACGATCTCCGCCAGCTCATCACCGAAAAGATTGTCAACTCACTCTATCTGCCAATAACATTTCGAGTCTTTCCACAACTCAGCAAATATAAGGCACTAAAATAAAACATCTCTCTACGCTCCTCAAGTCAGCTCCTCCTAACCAATCTCTCAAGTCATATACCATTATCCTTGTCAACAACCACTTACTCAAACACCTCCAAATATACTCTCAACCCTCAATAAATTACAGAAATATAATATACGCTCTCAAATCCTTAAAAATAAATAAATAATAAAATAAATAGATAATTCAATACTCTAATATTATCCCTTATACCCATTTATCTACTAAACTCATAAGTAATACTAATCTAACTAACTCATATACCTGTAAAGATGCTTACCCTCAGCTGTGTCTCCAGACTAACTCAATATTACTCTAACTCTTCATCATTATAATCAACTTTGACCCTCAGAGCACTAACTTTTTCATTCATCTCATTCCAAACTATTTCAACAATATTACTGGTCACACAACTATATTCCTCCTTACTCACTATATATAACTAATAAAAAAGCAATTAATCATTCCCAAAAATATTATATAATCGCTCACGACACCCCCACACACCTCCCTGTGTCCTGCATATATCCATCTACTCAAATATTATCTCACTTCCTTTACTATATCTACTATTGTATTATATATGCATATAATAAATAGGAGATAGATTACTCACCTCAAAATTAATTTCATATCTGTGACGCACTGCACTATATAGTAGTGTCTCATCTAGCAAATACATCATAATCTCAACTGATTTCGAGAACTCTAAGAACATAAATGGAGTCCCTCAGGGTAGCTAATTCTTAATCCCCTATTTTCTGATTAGTTATAATCTTTCTATTTACAGTAACTGACATCTCATCCTACTCTCTAATGTAGTCCTACTCAATTACTCACCATAATTCACTAAACTTATTATTAATATTATACCTATATGTACAGTGATATTATGACAATCACTAATAAACTATCATTAACAGAGTAACCTAAGTACCTACTCTCACTCTAGTATATCGCAATAAACGCTACAAATCTAAACTCTAGACTTATTTACCTTAACACATGATACCTTATGAAAGTCACTTGGCTATTCATTTCATCAAATTACATAGATAAATAATCCCCTTATATGATCTCGAGAAATACATATCTATTTATAAAATCATTGTATCAACCATACTGACATATTCATACCAATCATCCTTAACTACCTCATCGCATAGAGATAACACAATAACTACCATTCCCTCTTACTATAACATAATCACCCAAAAATTCTCGATATTACCTTTGGCACTCACTTCACCTTTATACCTCACATTAAAAACATCAAAACACAGCAAACAGAAAACTAAATGTCCTACAAACTCTATCTCAGCACAATTTCAGCAATGAATCAACCACACTGGCAACAACATTCAAACAATTCTCAAGAACTACATTAAACTATGAATCAACAATCTGGTACTCTCAAACCTCATCCACCAACAGAATCCAAATACAGAAAATACAAAATGCTGCCCTTCGAACTATCCCAAACTGCCTGAAAAGCACTCCAATTCAACATCTACACGAAGAAACAAATATTATCCCCATTCAGGGTCATTTGGACATGATAGAAACCCAAATCTATGCCAAGACCCTCAACCCGACGAACCCATGCCACAACTAACTACAAGATCACACTATACACTAATACACTAATTCTTCTAATCTTATCTCTGATTACCGGTATTCCTTTCTTAAGAAGCGCTCTACTGGTGATCTTCTTTTTCTTTCTTCTTTCTGATTGTTGGTCTAGTTCTTTTAGATATTTCGATGAATCTTTCGCTGAGGTGCTAGACATATCGAAAGCCATCGATAGAGTCTAGAACAAAGTTTTGATTTCCAAACCTTTCGGTATCTATTCTTCTCTATGACTTTCTCTCTGCTTTCTACAAACATTTCGGTGGCTCTTGCCATCGCTCATCCCTTAAATCTATAGTGGTGTTCCTCAGAGTACTGTCTTATCCACATCTCACATTCTACTTTTACTTGAAGACCTTTTCTTTATTGCTTCTTCGCTTGTCCATTCTTTTACTGATGACTCCATCCTTCACTACACTTTTCATTTTAAAGACGTCCCTAACAACAGCAATTTACTCACGTAAGTAGGGCAGTCTTAAAGCAACTTACATCTGGTATTTCTCTAATTTCTAATTGAGGCACTGAGAACCAAGTTATTTTCAAGGTTATAAAAACTCAGTTTTTTCTTCTATCTATTCTAAATAACCTTCCATCCGAGTATAACATCTTCTTAGAAAACACCCAACTCAAACCTTCGTCTGTCCTTAATATTCTCAAGCTTTCTTTTTCCGTTGATGTTAATTGGAAAACGACATACCACTTTTTATAACCCAATTCTTAGAGGTTGGGTATTTTTTGCTTCCTTCAAAAAAATTTCACGTTTTCTCTATTGATTTCTCTTTATAGAGGTATCGTTCTCCTTTGTATGGATATTATATATATTATATATTTATTATATAATATTATTACTTATATTCATCTTTACTTATTAATTATTAATATATATAATAAATATTATATTATTTTATCTTATTTTTTGTATATATTTATTATATATAGATATTTTTAAAAACTATCTATGTACATTCATTTTCTCTGAAATATTTCTAGATATATTTTTTTTTTTTAAAGATAATCTATTTAGTATATATTTATATACTATATCTTCTTTTATTATTTATATATATATTATCCTATTTTGTGTTTGTCCAAAAAAAATGTATCTTAGCCATTTTGTTTAAAAATTTGGATACAGTCAGCCATTTTCAGTGCTGTGTTGTGTGTTGTGTTCTGTGTGTGTTATAAACTATATGTTTACATGCTCATTATTCAATATTAATGCTAAGTATATATTTTTAATTGAAATATATTGTGTACTATAACATTTTATTCTTATTGATAAGATATTATTAAAATATAAAAGATTCCTTGTGTTCTCACTCATAATCAAGTGTGTACAAAATTATAACTAAAACAAATTTAACTCATGTTTCATGGAATTAATAAGAATTAAAGACAAAAAGAAATTACAAAGATAAATGTACATCAATATTTCGTTGTCAATAATTTAACTCTTCAATTTAACAATTCTTTACACCCTCAATATCCTCTCTCTCCTCATATTAAATATTTTCTTTTTCTTTTAAATAAGTAAATAATTAATGTACAGAATGGTCACAAAAATACATTAAGTAATTTAATCGATTTTTTTTTGATTGTTGATAATATTAAGTCTTAGAGCAAATATTACAATGTCAATAAGGCTTGCCTCAAGATAATTTACTATATTTACAGAAAAATATATATATACATTTAACATTTAAAATATATTTTTATCATATTTTTATATTTATTATTATATTATATAATATATTATCTATTATATATTATTATGTTATTATTATATATATTTATTATTATATATTCTTATATTATATTAATAATAATATATATTTTATTATATTTATATTTATTATTATTATATATATGTTAATAAATTTATCTTATTATCATATTTTTATAATATATGTTATTATTATATATTATTTCATATACTAATAATATATTTAAGATATTATAGCTTAAAAAAATTTTAAAAATGCCAAATACTTACATTTTTCAATTTTTATTTATAATTTTATACATATCTTCTTTTTATATTTTTTCATTATATTTTATAGCAATTATATATTATTTATATTTATATTGTGTATTTTATTTTTATTTATATTTTTATTTATAATTTTATACTATTATTTTTATTAATATTTTTATTTATATATTTATGTTTATTATTATATAGTTATTATAGTTACATAAATTTTATTATAATATATATTTATATTATTATCATTATTTAACTTGTGTTTGGTATTAAATGTTTAATTCTCTATTTTATATATTTTATTTTTATTAATCGTTTTTTTAATTACTATTATATTAAATTTGTTAATATCTATCATAAAGCGATGAATCTTCTTTATCTTTTATAATATTATATATTATTATATATATTATTAATATTATATTATCTTTTTATTTCAATTTTATAAATTTATTATATCATAGATATATATAGTTATTATATATTATTATTTATATATTATATATAATTAATTTTTTATTATATTATAGATTAATGAGTAGTAATTTACTATTCTATATATATTTATAATTGTACAAAGCTTCTCAACCTGACAAACCTATAATCTATTATTTAATTCTTTTTTATAAAAAGAAAGTAATCGCTATTTTTTTATAATCTAATCTACCATAGGTAATCTTTTGATTAGAATTTATAATAATCCCTTTATAATCTCTCTTTGCTCATTTTGTATTCTTAAATTTAATGTAATGATCAAAAAATTATCGGGGAAATTTTATGATATCTAACTCCTCTTGGCCTTCAACTCTAACTGAATTAAAGCAGCTTTTTTCCTTGCGTCTAACCTTATATTTTGATATTTAATTTTTCATAAATAAGTTTCTTATCGGTAAGAATTTCATTATATTATTATATTAAATAAATTAATTATTATATCTATTTTATATAATTTTTTTATTTTTTCTTAAAGATTTATATTTAAATTTAAATTTTTTAATATTAGATTTTAATTTTTATATATTTATTGTATTATTTTTTTTTTTTTTTTATATTATTATTAATTATTATATATATATCTATATTCTTATTCTTTTCTTTATTATTTATTATTTATTTTTATATTATATTAGTATTTTTTTTGTCTTTAATATATTCTTTATTATATTATATAAAATTACAAATATTTCTTTCTTAAAGATTTTATTATAATATTAAATTTTTTAATTTAAATTTCAAATTTAAAAAATTTATCTTATCTATTATCATTATATAATATATATGTTATTATTATCATATTATTATTTATATTTATATTTATTGTGGCTTTGCTTTTGTTATCTTTTACTTATATATTATTAAATTATATTTATTTATATTATCTTTATAAGTTATAATATATATATATATATATATATATATGTATTGTATATATATTTTATATTTAATATATTATTATATTATTTTATAAATTTAAATATTTTATTTACATTATAATATATATTATATCTATTATATTATATATTGTTTTTCTTTATATGTTTTATCTTTTTATATCATTATATATTCTATATTATAAATTATTAATTTAATATATTATATATATTTTGTTTTTTTCTTATATATATTATATTATTTTTATATAATATTAATATTTATTATCAAAGGTATTTTTTTTTATATTTGTATATAAATTTTTATGTTTATGTCACCTATATTTTTATAGTATGTAATATATATGTAATATTTAATATTTAATAGTTGTCATTGGTAAGAAAATGGGTTCCTCTTATTTTAGTCAAATATTATATAAATAATTTATCGGGTGAGGTTTTATCATTTATTAGTTAATTCTTTAATTTGCACTTTGTTTTTGGATTTTATTTTTTATCGGGGTATTGCTCATAAATTATAGAGACTTTATATTACTATTATCCTATGCGTTGTTTTATTATACGGTGCTGCTTTTTATTATTTTTTATATATTGTTTATATAGTATTTATTATAGAGTGTTTTATATATATATTTTTATTTTTCATTTTTTTTTAATGTTTTTTATTTTTATTTTTATTAATAATTATAATATATTTTTATTTTTTATTTTATTCTTTTTTTTTTTTTTTTTTTTTTTTTTATTATTATTATTTTAGCAATTTGAGAATTCATTTATTTATTTTCATTACTCTTGCTACAGTTCCAAGTCTTTCCTTTCTTTTCTTTTATTGTTACTATTATTTTAATTTTACCTTCTAATTATTTTTTATAGATCACTCAAATTTGTGTTTGTTTTTTTTTTGTGTATTTTTTTTTCAGATTTAGTGATCTATCATTTTGTTATTATTTTATAACCAATAATTAAATTATTATAATATTAATAACGAAATCCTCCATTTTTCATATCAATTCTATTTTCTTTCATTATTGTTATTATTTTTTTTCTAAAAGATCATTAATTAAAATATTAAAAAAATTATTTACATTATTTTTCACTTATCTACTGGTAGCTTAAAAATAGAAATATAATTATTTGATTCCGTTAATTTTGTTAGTGTGTCCAACCCTGTCTTATACTGGTTAATCTTTATTATTTTGTGTCTTGAGTTTGTTCAATTGGCAAGTCAGATGAAAATAGGCTGAAAATAAGCTTAATGAAAAATTAGCTCCTTGATTCGATATTGATAGGATGACGAATACCGTGTGTTAATTTTGATCCTCCTTTCTCTTCTATTTTATATAGCCGTTCCGTTTTGGTGATAATCTTTTTTGAGTATATATCATAATATCCTAATTTGTTGTTAGTTTTTACCATAAAAACTTATTGAGTCCAGCTGCAGTTTATAGCAGTTGAAGTAATAATAGTGGTTAATTTTATATCTTTATTACCAGCTTATATTTTACTAGACTATAGCTGGTTATCTAGTGATATCGATTTAATGTTGAAATATGTCTATTTGTTATTTATTATGTCTAGAAGTTTATTCTATATATTGAGTCAATCTATGCTTTTTCGTCATTATTATATATAATTATATTTCTTTATTGCTTGACTTTCCTTTTTAAAGATATTATTATATTTATATATATTATTATATATATATAATAAATAGTATATATATATATATACCTTATTACTATATTCTTATTATATTATATATCTTTTATTATATATTATTTTATTTATAATTATTATTTAATTTATATTATATTCTTAAAACTCTCTATATATGTTCATATATAATTATTATTTATTATCTATATAAATTATATTAATTATTTTATATTTATATATATATATATATTTATATTACTTTTAATATATTTTTATATTTATATTAAATATTAATATTTATTTTATATATATATTCTATTTATATTATATTCTATTATCTAAACATTTATTTATGTTTCTTTTATATATTAAAGTATTTTATAATTAATAGTATTGTATATTTTACCTCTAAGCTTCCTTTATTGTTATATTTAATATAACTTTTAATTCTTTTAATATTTTTTATACTATTTTACTTATTATTATAATTATTATACTATTTATATATCTTATTATATATATTATATATATATACTATTTATCTTTATTATTAATTTTTAATTTTTTATATTCTTGTTTTAAATCACTGTTTAATTTGTTATTCGCGCCTCTTGTAGCATCATCACTATTTTATTTTTTTTCTACTAGTGAGTATTGGATTATTCAATGCTTTTCTGTATTATCTAGAAACGCGAGTCAAGTGTAACGTACTTGGGAAAGGCTTTCTTTGAGAACTTATGAACCACTTATTTTGTGTCGAGAGTCTGTCTGTGAAATGCAAACTTTGTAGCATGACAGTATGAGTAGGAGAGAGGGGAAATTCCTACGAATCATTAAAGTACTCGAATATAATTTTTATATATTCGCTCTAATATCCTTACGCACCTAACTTCTTATAGTACGTAGTAATACGCTGTATTTGGGCCGTCGTTTTCATTTACTGTTACTTTTGTTATCTGTATTCGATGTAGATCCAAACTACGAGATCTGAGATTATCTTGAACCATATATTATTATTCTAATCTATATATATATATTGGCTTACTTTATATACTTATTGGCATATACTGCACATTCATGTGTCAAATAATCTCTTACATAATACTGGTGGCAATATGACTTAAAAGTAAATTGTGACACTTTTGAATGATTGAAGTGGCCAGAACTATTTTTGTCTCTGACATTTCTAATAAATCATATACAGCTATAATCATATATTATATTATATATATTTGATAAATATTTTTTTATTTTGATAAAATGATATTATTTTGGTATCTCTTGCGACACTTTTATTATACTTAAGGTAAATATATTTTTTTTTTTTTATATTCATATTATATTTATATATGATTTTATTATTTATTATATATTTATTCATTTTTATTTCTCTTTTTATGTGGAACGTCGTAGGGGGGCGGGCGGGGGGAGAGAGGAGTGGGCAGGTGGGGGGGGGTGGGCGGGGAGGGGGCGGGGGAGGAGGTAGGGGCGGGGGCCGCGGGGGCGTAGTGTTATGTATAGAGTGCAGCTGTTATTTTTTTTTTTTTCTATTATGTTTTTCCTTTTTTTTATTCTTTTTCTTACTACTTTATTCATTATTTTCTCTTTCCTATTTCTTTATTTTGTATTTTTCTATTTCCCTGGGTTTTATTTTCATATTATCTTGTTCATCTTTTCATTTTTATAGGTTTTTATGGATTTTTGGTTTTCCGTAGTTTACAACTATAAGTTTATTTTCTTTGATATTTCTTTTTATATTTTTATATAAAATACTTTTAAATTTAATTTATTTAAATGCGGCTATCATCTGTTAAGGTAGGTTTGACGTCGAGGGGGTACGTTTGGTGGCTGGAGTTGGGTTGTGCGTATTTTATTAGTTTGTTGACGCGTTAATGCGATTTGGTCGCTAGTGGTTTGTTGGATTTTATTAGGTTTCGGTGGCTTTGACATGGGGTGTGTATTTATTTATTAGGTATTAAAGATATATAATGTTAGTAGTGAAGTTGATGGATTTTATACAGAGTTCTGTTTTCTGGGTTAGGAACTAGTATTTTTTTTTTTTTCATATTATTTCGTATGCATTCGCATGATCTCTATAAGCTGCAGCATGCGTTTTAAAAACTCTTTTTCTTTGGGGATATTAAGAGTCGTATTTATATAAAATCATAGTAAATTTTTATTTAAATTTTACAAACTCCTTCATTTTTCCTCGATTTTAATGTTATTTTCCCTTATCAACTAAATCTGCCTAGCTTTTCCTATCCTCTCTGAATTACTATGTTATTGCATTTCGCACTCAGTTTTTGTATACTTTATTTACCGCTAACTGAGCAATACTGATTTTTTCTTAGTCTTTAGAATTTCAATTTATATATTTGTTTCTATATTTTCCTGTTTATCTACTATATATTTTATCATACTATTTGGTCAAACCATGTAAACTCTTTTTCATATTTTCTGTCTTCTTATTATAAGTTTGTGATATGTATTATGATGAAATTCGGAAATTGCTCATCATTAAATCAGTCCATAAAATGCAACCGGTTCTTTTGGAAAAAAAGAAATTTCTATTACTCTCTTATGTCACGCTTAAATGCATCGATATTGCGTAATTATTAATTATATATATTTTATATATTATATTAAATAAATATTTTTTTATTTGACTTTTTATTATATTTATTATTATATAGGTTACTATTTATATATTTTTTTTATTATTTTTTATTTATATTTTTTATATTTTTTTTTTTTTATATTTTTTGGCATTTTAGGGTTTTTTTTTATTTTAAGATTATATTATATATATTATATTATTTATTATAATATTATTTTATTATATTATATATATTATTTATAAAGATATAATTCGATACTCAATTTACGTTAAATCAAGACTCTTTTGAAAACGAGATCAAGCAAGGCAGGATGGTGCCACTATCGAGTCATTCTCTGTTGACTCTGACGGTTTATTAGTTACCCTCTTGCCCTCGTGAGGGCTAATTTTAGTTTATTTTGTGTTCAGTAAAATAGATCGTGGTTGCGTTCATATAGTCCTGATAGGTTTTTTCTGTTGCTTATATTTGTTGGTGAGTTTGTTTGAATCAAGAAACCTATCCTAAAGGAACATAACAGTAGTTTTTTGTTAGAAAAGTGTATCTTTTGTAACTTTTCATAGTATATAGCTTTGGAGACCTATTGAAAAATTCTGGACTCACCACACAAGGTTATTTATTCTATTACTTTGTATATTTGAAGTATTTAAGAAAACGATCATACAAGTAAGATAGAATGAAATCTTTTCAGTATTTTCGAGTTACATTGGTATCTAGAGAGAGTAAAAAAAAATCGTACTGATAACTTCTATTTTTGTGGCATCGATGTACAGTGAGGTACAATTCATTAACTTTAAAGATAAAAAAGTTATTCCATTACCTAAGAATCTGCAAGCAGCTTTGCGTCAGTTACTTTAATGGTGAACATATATTGTATTCCTTTTTCACAGATTCTCATCTTAATGTTATTAAGAGAAATAATTTTAATAAGTTGTTGAAGAGTGTGAGATGCATATCTGTCTAATATGTCCATTTGGTATATGTAAATGTGATCAAACTAATACAACTGTTGAGAAAATTGAACTGTTAGTGATTCTAGTATTAATGTAATTTTAGTTTTTTAAATACTAAAGAGTGATAAGCTGAAACTGTCTTGGTTCAAGGTTATTAGGAAATGCTTTTGATTTGGCTTCAATGGTCATCTTTCACGTATGTAAAGAAGCAGATGAATAAATTTGCTCCTTATTTCGAGTCTAAGAAGTGCTTAGCTATCTTTAAATTGATAACATACATTTTGTCGTGGTTTGTTATAAGCATCTGTATCGTAATATAGAGCATATGATCGAGAGAGAGTTTTTGATGAGCTATTAGTGACAATGTGTCTCTCAAAAAGAGTCTGGTGTTGAGGTCCAGTTTTTTCGTTGTTGTAACTATTTGTTGTAACATATTAGTCTCTATTCGCAGTGGATGAGCTACTTGTGCGTTTGTTTTGTCAAACAAAGTTAGACTTATGAAATTACTTTGTCTTAGGCTTGTCGGTTACAGCACTTTGTAATAATAATCTACCTAATTCACGAGTGGATAGTTTTTGTGGGTGCGGCTTTTGTAGGTGTTGGAGGGATTTAGTCACCTGAGTGTACATGGGGTTGTAATTATGGCGGATACTTTGGGGTTTGTAGCAAGATTGGAGGACACGGTTAGGGTGCGCGGGTATCGCGTAGCCATCGTATCAACATTGTTTGTTTACATTTGGTTTTAATTTATACTCGAACTCCTTCGCTTTTTAATTTTGGTGGATGGATAAAAAACTATTTCTGGTTTTCCGCCCTCTACATCGTATATTCGTGATTCTTATGCAAGCTATATTTTTAACACTGCCATCATCATAAACGTGACTCCACTGATTTACATCTAGTTACTTATGCATGAAAAATTCCCTTCAGAGTTTGTCGAGGTACCAAATGTTGTGATATATGAGTAGGTTATTTTTTGTTGTGAGGCGCTTTGCAGACTACTTAAGCACTTCGTATGTGGCAATATCTATAGTATTTAGATGTAATCTAATGCAATTCTAGTGGTAAATAGATTTTTGGTATAGAGGTGGTTTAGACAAGGTCTCATTGTTGAAATTCTTTTGGACTGCGAGATAATTGAGTTCGACGTATTTACAATATCTAGTATGG
Organism: Trachelipus rathkii; assembly: GCA_015478945.1. NCBI lineage: Eukaryota > Metazoa > Arthropoda > Malacostraca > Isopoda > Trachelipodidae > Trachelipus > Trachelipus rathkii. Next base: position 35,787 of record JABUQX010084571.1, read on the forward strand.
TTAAATATATTGTATGTTGTGTGTAGAAGAGAAGAACTCTGTGTTTATGTTGAGTCTGAAGGTTCATTTTTTATATTCTCACCTGTTTTTTTTTTTCATGAAAATCTTGGATCAGGCGAAGTGGAAAAACAAGGTTTGTATGCGTCTTCGCTCAGAGTGGGATATGTTTGTAGAGAGAAGTGTGTATAGATATCTCCATTTTTAGTACAGAAGGTCGGTGATTTGTTTTCATTATCATCTCTGGATGACTCGCTGTGATATGTATGCTGGTTCCCTCTCGTGGCCTAGAAGCTGGTTCCGGTAATATATCAGTCGCCAGCACAGAGTTAAGAGCTATCATTTCGTAACTTTATCGGCAGCAATAGATATGTTGAGAGGTTCATATATAGCCGTTGGATTCTCTCGCGTTTATTAGGAAGAAGACTGTACCTGTTAGGGTGCATAACGCTGCTGAGTTCACACTATTCACTCTTGTTGGAACTTATTTATGAATGTTTAATAGTTCTATAAAATGTTTATAATTAATAAGTTATTAAGATTCATATATACCTCTTTCTTGTCGCGGCTTTGAGTAGCTCTATCATTTGACAGCTGTTTTATTACGCTGCTGTGAGGAGCCTTATTGACTATTTTATGGATATAGTGGGACAAGAATGGAATTTTTATGGTATATATTAAGGTAGACACCGATTGAAATGGTTTTCGGTATTACTCTCAGCCAGGCTCAGAGAATATAGAGACATACATGTCTTGAATATGAAAATGTTTTTAAGTTTTTCTTTTGCTCTTTATGTGGTAATAATAAATAATAAAACCATAATTTTTGGATGAATTTGTGTTAATGTGTTGAGTTTGTGACTCTCTCTCGCTTTCTCGCTAGGTTTCGCTCTATACGTTGGGTTGTCGTTCTCGTTCTCGCATGTTATTCCGTCTTGGTCTCTTGGTCGAGTTCTCTGTGGCTTCCTCTTCTCCTTCGTCTCTTGCTATTAATTATATATTATATTAATATTTTTCGTTGTCAATTATATTATATAGCCGGGTTATTCTTGTTATTTTGCTTTCTTTTTTATAATTGTTTTAGTTTATAAGATATTCTTGGGTTTATATTATATGCTTATTAGTAATTCTTTTCTTTGTATTTGCTGCCTTATATTTTATATACATACGCCTTTTTAGAGGGTGTGCTAGATTTACCGTTATTTTGGTAGTTATTAGATTTATATACTGATTTTTTACGATATCTCGGTGTTTGCCCTCCGGCGCCATGCTACCTAGTATATATTTGGGCGGGTCTGAGCCTGCGTGGAGGTTAAATTGGGTACACACGCACGGTTTTTCGGGCTCATGAAGTCTAGGTGTGTTAATTGCTGAATTATTGTTACAGTTGGGGGTCGAGGAGTGTCCGTAACGTCAGAAACATATTTATTCGAATAGTGATTTGTTTTCTTGTGTTCGTTATTAGAGTCGAGTCAGTTCTGTTGTTAACTTCGCTCTAATAGATATATTGATTAGGGTTGCATTACGAGAATCTACCTGGTTATGTGAGTGTGCCTGAACAGGTGAGGTGTGTATGGGCTCCTGTAGGTACTGGTACCTGCAATATCTGTGGTGTGCATCAAAGGGTACAAGCCGACGATCTTGTGGCTCATTTCCCGGGGTTCTCGAGAGGCGGATTGTTGCTTGGCTTCTAATGCCTATTTTTATTGTGGTCGTAGTGTTAATACGTGCATTTGAAGTATGGTGTTGTCTGTGTCTTGGGAGTTTAGTTTCAGCTATCATTTGCTGGCGCGCGCTTTTTCCTTTCTTATATCTTTTTTCGCTTTTCTTTTTGTGGAATTTCGGATAGTTGTAGTGTTGTTTTTAATAATGGATATTTTACGCGTTTTGAGGTAGGGGGGCGACTGGGGGGCTGTTTGATTAAAGTTTAGAATATGATTGTATATGTTGTATATGCTTATGTGAATTTCTATATTATTCATCTTCGTGTTGCTGCGTGATGTATATTGCTGTAATGATTGTGTAAGGTGGTGTGCCTATTGATAGTAACTTTCTTTTGCTGTAAATAATATGTACAGCCTATCAATGGTCAAGGATGAGCCTCTATATCGGAATAGAAAATATTTGTTTCGGTTTGCATTTGATTACTTTGAGTGGATGGAAGAAAGGTTGTTATTATTTTTAGAACTTTGTTTTGAACAACCTCCTAGTTTCTTAGTTTTTTGAAGTTGCACTTTGGTATTGTGATATATGAGTGTTACGACTTAGCTAATCCATAGTAAATATATTATATTATATATTATTAATTATACTATTCTATATTATATTATATTATTATATTTTATATTATAAAATTTTATCCCTTTTACTATTCTGATATATTTAATATAGACCTTATTATACTGATTATATTTTATTATATATCATATTTATACTGAATATAATTGAATTTTATTTATTATAACTTTATAATTAAATATACTTAATTTTCAAAACGGTCAACTCTATTAATATCACATTATTTTCGTTTTCGTTTATTATTATATAACTATGTACGCAATATTTTTTTTTTTATTATATTATTATTTATCTATTTAATTATACATAATAAATATATATGTATATTATATAAATTATATATTATATATAAATCATCATTAGCTTGGATTTGAGCACTATATGAAAAATAGCCTTCTCTTAGCTGCTTCCAACACTTCCTCTCATGGTCTTTTTTCATAACTTGACTACATTTTAAATCACTAGGATGTTTTAATTGATTATTTATTTCTTGCACTCAATATCTATTTCAGTACGATTTATTTGGGATGACGTTGTTTTCGTTTTTAACAAGTTGTGAGTATATAAGCGTGAACGATTCTACTTTTAATTATCATTTGAAGTCTTGCCTATATCATACTTTGATCGAAAATTTTTCTTTTTAGATTGTGGTTTATTATTGATAAAGTTCCCACACCTCAACGAATTCTTCTTTGTTAAAACCAAATTTTCTAATAACAAGAAGCAGCAAGGACCAGCACAGGATCTGGTCGAAAAAGCATCGTAAAACTTTTTTATGCAAACTATCTGTATATATACTTATATATATTATCTATTTATATTTCTTATATTTTATTATTTATTTTATTATAATATTATTATATATTATATTATATAATTATTATAATTCTATATTATTATATCTATATATTAATTTAATATATTATATATATATAATACTATTTATATATTAGTATATTTATTATATATTATTTATAATTTTATATTATATTTTTTTTTTATTATATATCTATTATTATATATATAATAATATATATACTTATTATCTATAATTTTTTTTTTTATATATATATTATATATTTATTATTTATTAGTATCTTATATTATATTATTATTATATCTTATTATATCATTATTATTATATATATATATAGTCTAATTTATTATTATATAATATATTAATATATATAATTATATAATATACCGTATATATATATATGGTTAGATTATATGGTCTTATAAAAACTACAACATAATCTCAAAACTTAGCATAATACAGGGAAAAGGAATACTTTGTTGGAATCCTGTTAACCTAATTTTATCGTGCATAATGTTAAAATAATAAAAAAATCATAAAAATATATAAATAAATAAAAAAAATAATAAAAAATATTATTTAAAGTCGTTATTAATCTTTCAAAATACTACAATAGTTCTCAGCGTAAAGGATATACATTTTGGTGAATCCTGTGTAAAATTTATCTAGGTAATAATTATTTTCTCAGTGTTTATAGTAGACACTGACCAGGTGAGGTATGATCTTTCTGTTAATATTAATTTCTCACATAAGTGTAAAAATCTTATATATCTTATTATAATCTTTCATAACCTAAACGTTCAGGGACTAAATCGAAACGTAATATATATTAATTATATAATTATATAATATTATATATATATATATATATCTACCTTTATTATATAATTTAATATTTATTTATATATATTATTATATAATATATATTTTATAATTTAGTATATATATATTTTATATATATATATTATTTTATTATTATTATTTTTTTATATATATAGTTTATAAACTTATTAGATGTGCTATACAACTTTTTTTCGTTTCTATCTTGCATTGTGGGTATGGAAAAAATATGAAAATAATTTCGATTGTTCGAAATATAATAAGATTTGGATGTTAAAACAGGTAATTTAATCTGTCAATTATAAATATATATAATATTTTATATATCTTTTAATAAAAAAAAAAAAAAAATATATAATATATATATATATAATCTAAATATAGTCATATGTATATTATTTTTTATATTTTTATTACTATATATTCATATTATAAGTGATATTTTTCTTTGTTCTTCCATATAATTATATATTTTATCTTTATTTTTCATTATGTAGTTCATATTATAATTACATTTCGCTACAATTATCTTTTTACCTTCTATCATATTATTTATTTAAATATCTTACTTTTACATTATTTTAGTTTATATTTATATAGATTATTTAATATATTTCTTTTGTTTTCCTAAATAAGTATATTTATTTGATGGTAATTTAAGCGACATTTTATTTTTTATATATTATATATATCTTCTTTATCAATTATATTATATTTATTATATTTATTATGATCTACTTACCTTTTTAATTAAGTTTTACATATTTAATAAAATATCACGTATACTCTGAAAATCGCTTTAATACCTATCTTCGTTTGTCAGCTCTGGCTAGTGTTACGTTTTTGTAATGCTAATAACTTCATTAGAACGAGTGCGGAAAAGTTTGCTTGTCATACATGTGTGATTTCTTCTTTATTTTTATTTTATTAATTGTTTTTTTAATGTTTAATTTTTTTTTGTTTTTTTTTTTTTATTAATATTTTTTAAAGGGGTCTCGAGCTCCTGACAGGATTCCCTCTCCCCGTTCGTCCCTCGCTTGAGTGTCCGTGAGATACGACCTACCTGACTCTTTCATACTTTGCTCTTTATACTTCACTAATGTTGCTCCTTGTAAGTTCTTAAAAATGATAAGCAAAAGCTGTTTTGATTCTGGCATAACCTTTTCTAGGTGCCAACTATTTGCCTTCTTGAAATATCGAAAAAATAAATCGATTTACATTGTTCATCTTACCTTATCGAATATATATTTCTATATTCTATCATTCGGTATCTTTACTACTTTTAAAGGGAAGTTTCTATTATTATATCTATAATATATATATATATATATATTTTATCTTTTTTACTATAGTATATCCGTAAACATCAAATCTATTTATTAATATTATTTATAATATTTTATTATCTATAATCTTTTCTTTCTTATATTTAATTATATTAAATATAATATAAATATTATTATCTAAATATTATATCATATTTAAATCTTTTTCATTTATATATATGTATATCTTCTTTCATATCTTTATATATATCTCTATATTAATTTATTATTTTATAATATTAAATATATAATAATTTATATAATATTATATTATTTTATAATTATTTTATATTATATTTATTATATTATTATTTTATTATATATATATATTTCTCTATATTTAACATCTATTATATTTATTTATTTTTATTATCTAGTATATATATGGCTTATCGCTACGGATATTGGAGTAATTAAAACCTATCAGCCGGTTCTCATATTATTTCTTATTGATAGGTACTTTGTAATACCCATTATCTGGGTCCTACCTGGGACTTCGCTGGGTTACATGAGAAAAAGGCCAAAGTCAGGCAACGCTCAAGACATGGGCTCCCATAAACTGTTTGCGTTACGGAATATAATTAGCATTAATTTAATAAAGAACGTAAGAAAATTTTCATCCCTCTCCGCGAGCCACTGAGAGCAAAGCCTAATATGCAAATTTTACGTTAAACTAAAGTTTTTCACGCTTCACTATATCTTTTTGTAAATGGGCGTGTTTTCTATTTTTGTTCTTCCAAATGTTCTATGTTGTATGCCTCCAAGTCGTTCTCAAAAGCAGCTCTATGGACGGAAGGTCTTTCAACATTTTTCTTCACTTTCCCGTCATCCAGTAGAGTTACTCAGGAAGCACAGCTAGCTTAAAACTTTTTTCACGAGGCCTTCCTTTTCAGAGAGTTGAGCGAAGCAGTGGGAAAGTCTTCTATACATTGTATAACGGAACGTCGTTCTTGTGATTTCCGCATATAAGTACCGTGTGTGAGCTTTGAAAATTTTTTCAGCGTTTCTCATTATATATCAATATTTGCATAAAATTCTAAGTTCTGCTAATTACTATAATATAACATGATTGCTTAGAACGAGAGTTTCTCTTTATTTGTATACTATATATTATAATATATATATAATATTATCCAATTTATTTTTCGTATATCGTTATCTTTTTATATATATATACTTATTTTTATACTATTCTTTATTCTTATTTATTTTTTTATATTATCTATCTTATATACTTTATATTTTATATATTTGGACAATAAGTTACTTTTAACGCTCACTACGGATCGTGGAGCTTTCGGATCAATATAAAAAATTTTCCATAAACTTAGTAGCTATCTATGATACATAAATTATATGATGTTTTAAGGGTCGAAATTGAATTTTGCATTTTTTTTTTTTTATTTTTACTCCTTTTTTTTTGTAGTCGAGTTACGATTATATACTATTTTATTTCTTTTTAACATAATAGGTATTCCTGCGGAAATCAAGGGGGATCATGGTAAACAGATCGGTTAAATATCACTCAGGGGGAATATCGTTTCTATACTCTCCCGTACGTGGAGGTGCGTGAGGAACTCAATCTCCCGTGCGTGATCACCAAATTGTCGATTCTGAAAGATGGACGGTGGTTCCGGAGACCCTCCCCGGAGGGAGTGGTGAAATAGCTCTTACCTCTCCGTAGTTTTCCCTCGGTAAGGCCCGTGATGAGATCCATCCGACTCTTCTGCTCACGTGGTTGTCGGTTATCTCTTTTATTTTCCTCTTGTGGGTATTATTCTTTTATGTTCTATAACTTTATAAAACAAAATCAAATAACTAAGTTAATATTAAAGTTACTTAATTTATTTAACGAGCAGTATACTTTGTGTATAATTATATAAGAGTCTATATTATATGTTAGTTTCTCCCTATGATCTTTCATGTAATGTTCTAATCAATGAGATTTACGTTTTTTTTTTTTATGTTTTACATTTTCCTTACTAAATTTTTTGACCCATTAGGATTTTTTTTTTTTTTTTCTTCTTTTTTTTTTTTTTTTTTTTATTTTTTTTTTTTTTTACATTTTTACGACCCTAAATACGTCAATTATTTCTGTACGATAATGAAAACTTACCGTGAGATGTTTTGATTTAGAACTTCTCCATGCCGTTGTGGGCGTTTATATGTAATACTTTTACCTATATTATATATTTTATTATTTATTTATATATTATTTTATATATTATATCTTATCTCTATCATGTTTTATCTCTCCAAGTGTTCGGTGAGATATTTTTCTTTTCCTGAGTATCGTTATCTGTTTTTGTTACCTTATTTTGTTTTTTAGTTGTTTATTTATGATTCCTTATGCTATATTTTTTATATTTCCTTTTTTTGTGATATTTGAGAAGAAGGTGGAATCTTTCGTCTCTCCATAGACTTATATAGTTTTATGTTACGTTTATCTAGAGGTCGTATTTGAGTTGGTATTTGGCTATATATTATAATCATGAGCTAGCCTCGCTTAGTTTTCATTTTTATTTAGCTTATATAGAGTTAATGTACGGACTTGCTGAGTGTCTTTTGCTACTTTATTTATGGACCTATTTGAGGTTATGTCTGTTGCTGTTGCCTTATTTCTTTGTTTTCAGACCTATCTCTGTTCAGGTGAATTTAAGTGAAAATAATTTATAATAACTTTTGGCAAAATTTTCTGGAACCACATCACTTATGGCTTACAATAGAATAATAACAAGCACACATACACGAATTATAGTAATTGCAAGTTTTTTGTTATGTTGCTTAGTTTTTTTTATTTCCGAGTTTTTTATATATTATATTAATATTATTATATATTATTATATATAATATATTATATATTCTTATATTATTTTATTATTATATTATTTATACTATTATACTTAATTTATTATTATTAATTTATTTAATAATATTATTTCTATATTAATATATAATTATATTATATTTATAGTTTTATATCTTATATATTCATATATTTTATTATATATTACATCTTCTTTTCAATTCTCTTATCATAATTTAATAAAGCTTGTTAATATGTCTATTTATTATCTATTTTATATTTTAATTATTATATTATATTTTATATATATATATCATAATATATATATGATTTGCTTTATTATTACTATCATTCGTTTGCAGGTTTTAGTAGGTTTGATGCATATTTTGTTATGGTTTGGGGTATGAGTTTATGACTGAAGGAGTTGCGCACTTCTCTCTTGGTGATTCTTCCCTCTCTGGCCTGCCGTGTCTTTCTCGCGTGGCTGGCGGGTCTTGCTTGGTCCGTGAGTTTTTCGGTCCTCTGTTGTATAGGATCGTTCCGGCTCCGTCGCGGGATGATGCATCCTTAGTCCTCGGCGGGTTTCATCGCGGTCTCTGGGAGAGGGCGCTCTAAGTGGTTATGGGTAAGAGAGAGTGTTGTATAAATAAATATAATAGGGTGGTATATGATGTGTATTTCATTTTTCTTAACAACGTCATAATGAGATCAACTATTTAATGAATTTGTTCAATTTTTATTTAGAGAACTGGATCAATTTACAAGAAAGTTTTTAGTTTCGTAAAACTTTGGCTTGTTTTAATATTTTTTTTCTGCGTGGCTTTAAAGCAAAATTCATCTGAACGTGGCATATTAGTTACTTGTTTATATATTTATATTGTGATATATATTGAGATATTGTATTAGGAGATTAGGTGGACGCTGAATTGCATTTAGTCTGTTGTTAGAGATTGATCTTATATATTGTGGGACGGTGTATGAGAGACATCTGTAGGATATGGGCTTCTTTGTTTTGTTTGTGGTGGGGCGGTTGAGTGGACCGGCGCGCTTGAGTTGTGTTTTTACCGGCATGGAATAAATATTTAATTTACACCCTTGAGGCGTTTCGTTAAATCTATTCGGGAGCTCCTTGAATCAAAGTCACAGAGAGAGTTTAACATATAGTTGGAGTGTGCCTAAGATTTTTAACATTTGTTTGACATGCCATACTGTTCTGATGATCGCAAGAGAGACTCGAGTTGTAAATAATTTATGATGTTGAGATCCCTTTTCATGTCTGTGGAATAGTGTATTAAAGAGGTTTGTGTGGAGAGTTTATAGCTTTACGTAGAGCAGTTTGGTAGTACACCTAGTGATATGATTCGTCGTTCAGTTACCGAGTTTAATTATGTTTTTATCACTATGTTTGTTCTCTGGGTAAGGTTAGGTGATGATGCTCCTCGGGTTATATAGGTCTGTAGTTTGGCTGAGGCGGAATTGGGGCTTGGGAGAATTGGTACGATTATTGGAGTAGGTAGTAGAGGTGCAGAGGTGGTATTGTTAGCTTTTTGCTTAGGTGGTTATTTCGAGGTATCGATGCTGGTAATGTGAGGGTGAGGCGGAGAGTTCTTGGTCCTTGGTAGTATGCGTGTAGCTTTGCTGTCTGTAGTTTTGATGTGTTGAGGGCTTTGAGTTATTTTGCAGTGCGGATTTCGTCGGAGGAGGTATTTTGAGGTATCGTGGAGTATTGTTAGAGTTTGCGGTTGTGTTTGGTGTTAGTAGGGCGAGTGGTGATTGGAGTGGATTGGTGGTTATGTGGATGCAAGCGAGTTATAGTGTGGGGGTTTGTCTCGCGGGAGTTGGGGGGGGTTCGTGCCGGATTTCTTGATTTGGGGTCGGGGGTTTTGATTTGTGGTATGAGTTCGCGGGATGTTCGGAGTGGTACTGTGTTATTTGCGGAGTTTGTGAGTTATAGTTTATATTGCTGGTTATTTTTTGGGATCGTTTACCCTCGTGTCTGGGGAGTGGGTGGTGAGATTTCCGCTGTAGTTGTCAGTGGAGGTGGAGGTTTGGCTTCTTGAGAAGAAGCACGGGTAGGTGGGGATTGGGAGTCTTGTAAGGGAAATCGCAGGGGCCGTGGAGATGTTGTAGTGAGTCTTTGTAGGTGAGACATTTTCAGAGGGGAAGGTGAAACTTGGAAAGCTGGTGTGGGTGGTCTTAGATTGGTATGAGAAGTGGGCTCTGGGGGATCAGTTCCTTTATGTGAAAAAAGTTGTCGTCGAAGATTGTGTCTGTGGAGTGTCGGAATATGCAATGGTTTTTTTCTGTTGCAGGAGATGTCGATTGCATAATTTGAGGTTACTGTGGGGGTTGTGTTGGGAATTGTGAGTTTTGTGGTAAGTACATAGTATTTGGGGTGGTAGGTAAGGGTTTTTGTTGTTGGAGAACTGTCAAGTGTTGCATTGGTTTAGGGGTTGGTTGTTTCATTGAAGGTAGGTCGCCTTAGGTGTGTTGGTGTGGAATAGGTTGTGGTTGGACTTTTACCTTTGTTATTTTAATATTGTCTCTATGGACAATAAATGTTTTGGATGTGTTCAAGAACTGAAGTATTTGTTTGTTAAAAGGTACCAGCTGCTTGACTTGAAATGGGCCAGTTCATTTCGAAAAGAATGTTGGTGATTGTTTAGGCTTTTTAACGTCCAAGATGCAGACTAAGTCACCTATTTTTATTTGTGTGAGGGAAGATTTTAGTAGCTGTTGGAGAATTTGTTTTTTTGTTCCAGTCTGTAAATGATCTCGTGCTTGATCTTTAATCAAGTAGCTCTTTCGGCTAGTTCGTCGACATAGTCATTGATATATTTTCGCGGTGGCTGTGTTGTTGTGAAGGGAGGGGGTGATTGGGGAGTGGGGAGATCCCATGGTAGACGTTTGTTGTATGTGTACATGAGATACTGTGATGAAGTTTCAATCGATGAGTTGAAAGTGGAGTTTATAGCGGCATGTGCAAAGAGAATGTATTGACCAAAATCATTGTGATTGCTATTGACATAGTGTCTTAGGTAAGTGATTATTTTGTTGTTTTCTTTTTCAACCAGGTAGTTTGATTATTCGTGTCTTACTGCTATGTTGACAGCCTTGATATGCCATTTAGCGCAAATTTCCTTGAAGAGTGTGGGAGTGAGTTCGGGTGTACTATCAGAGATGATCACTTCTGGGGTGAAGTGTCTACAGATTATCTTTTCTAAAATTGATTGTGCAATGTCTTTTGTTGTATGTTGTTTTAGGGAAAGTTCAACATAACGTTTTGGTGTATCTTTCATAAAAAGAATGTATTTAAACTTTGTAATCTTACACTGTGGCAGTGGGTCTATTATGTCTAAATGTATTCGAGAAAAAGGTTCATAGGGTAGGGGATATGCCTTAATGGGAACATTTTTGGGAGTGTTTCCTTTTACTTTCTGGCATAAAGTACATGTGGTGCAATGGTCACTGACTAGTTTGTGTAGTTTAAGGAAAATATTTATCTCGAATTAGATGTTTGGTTCTCTGCGTTTAGCAGTGTCCCGCAGCAAGGGAAGGGTGTGAGTGTTCGATGATAGTGTGAATCATTGTATCTGGGGCTTGGATGAGGAATTTTACAGAATGTGCAACATAGTGTAAGAACCATCGATTGAAACATGTTAATATGTAAAAGCAAGAGTGTCTTGTAAAGAGATTGGTTTGTTGTAAGAGAGAATAGATTTAGAGAAATCGTAGAATGTTTTGAGGCGTGGACATGCCTTTAGTTCATTTACGCTAAGAACCTCCCCTCGCTCTTCCATATTGAACTAGAAACAATTTTTTTTATATAGATTTTTAACAGGTACTTTTTTCATGATTCAATCGAGGCCTTTTTCTTAACAAACCCGTATTATTTAACGCTTCTTATAACCACTAATTTCTACACACTAGAGATCGCATCAGGTACAACATTTTATTCACAATAAATATTATTAAGAAAAATTAACACTTTAAAAAAATATTATGAGAATAACGATTTTATTATTTTACCTTAAACTATTCAAACATAAATATTTAATAAATTATAATGCTATATGTAAATATATATATTATAATATATATATATGTATCATAATATCTATATTATATATAATATAATAGATTATTATAGAATGAGTAATATTTCTATATTAATATTAAAATAATAATATATAATAATAACCTAGTATATGAGTATATATATGTAACCGGTATAACGCTTTTACCCGTTGTAAACGTTATACATCCTTTAATAATTGTTTGAATATCTGTTATTTTTTGGACCAATCTTTTCACACACATGAAAGGTAAATGAGAGACACTTTAATATTATTATTAGAAGATAAAACTATAAAATATGTGTATTAATATTTCACATATCTATATTGAATATAAATATAGCACTATATAAATTAATTATATATTCAAAATAAATAGGCAATATGTAGAGAAGTATATATATGATATATATATATATATATTATATGTATTTAAGGCATTGCACCTACAGTAATATGGCCATTTAGGTGTCATTATATATTACAAATTAGAGTTTATTTAAAGGGACTTAATTTGATAAATATTCTCATTATAAAATATTTCACTCTAAGAATCGTTTTTATCTGTTTTTATGGGAACAATAAAATACCTATTTATATCTCAAATGTATACATTATTTCTTAACATTATCCATTTATTCACTGAGTCGTTAAATACTCAGCGATTTCCATAGTTTTGTGGCGCAGAGAGGAGGTTCCTCCTCTTTCAGATATAACATTTTCATCTTCACTTTTTTAAAATATTTGTAGAATATTATTAATATATTTTTTACTAGTTTTTTTATAATATATAGAAAAATATTATTCTTTCACATTTCGGTGATATTTTATTTTGGTGTATACCTTTTCTTCTTCGTCTCGACTCATCTCTCTCATCTCTCTCATCCATCTCTCCTCTCTCTCTTCTCTCTCGTCTCTCCTCGTCTATTCCCTCTCCCAATTCTGGTCTATCGCTTTTTTATATTATCAATATTTTATAATTTTAAAGAAGGAAACTAGGAAACAGTTAAGATAACGGGTGCATAATTTTGGATGGATAGATATATATACTATAGAAGAATAATGATATGACAAGATACGAATTTAATATATTTAGATCGATTAAATAATGATAGATAATATTGGATAAAGATAATATGATATTGAAAAAATGATTAGATATGAATAAGGTGATAATTATTTTGAGAGCAAAGTAAAAATATTATTAGATCAGAAGCATATGAATAAAGTATAAATAAGAATATTGATAGAATAGTGATTAGATACGATATATTAATAGTAGAAAGAGTATGGATAGACACAAGATTAGATTGATATGATACCTAAGAAAGCAGGAAAAAAAGAGGATGAAGGTGAAACTAAAAAGATAAAAGAAAACAGAGGTACTTCCAACTTTATATGAAACAATATTATACTACATCTTATCCATCATCCCAAAAAGGCATATTGAAGAGACATCAAATGGAATACCTCCTTTAAAATATATATTTACTCATTTCTCAATAATAAAATAAAAAGAAATTTAAAATAATGAAAAGTATCATATTAATTTAATAGCGATTTCAAACTAATAAAATAAGGTTGACGAAAATTTTACTTTTTCGAAGATAATTAAAATTATTAATTTTAATTATTGGAAATTTATAGAAATAAATAATTTTTAAGTTTGAAAATAAATGAATAATGAATTAGTTGAGTTTCATATAGTTTATTAGTTCATTATGATTAGATTATTAAATTTACATTTAAAAATAAGTTAATTCAAAAATTTTTATATATATATGCATATATATATGCGTCTCCTCTACCTTGCCCTTACTAGAGCAATACTATATATATTTTATATGTTTATTTGTTTTCTCTGGTATTTAACTATTACCTTCTGAACTTTGTAGCATAAATAAATATATTTATAATAGATAACTATAAATATAATAATATATATATAATATCTATATATATAATATATTGTATTTATATTAATTTATAGAAACTCTTAATAAGATATAATATCATGTAAATTATTTATTCTATACTAAATATTTACCAAATAAGCCAATATATTATGAATTATTATATAAATTTGGTGTATACTAGAAGATAAATTAATAGAGTATTTTAACGATATATTTTATCATAGTCAATATATTGAGAGAAATAAATATAATAAAATAATTAGTGTTATTTATTGATATATTCCAACCAGCATCACATAAATTTTATTTTTATCAAATACCTCGAAATAAATGTAAATTTATTAAAAGTGCCGAAATTTATTGGTGTCTTAAAATGCCGTAATTTATAAAAATGAGAAATTATAATCAAAAAAATTACGTATTTTACATATACAAAACATTTCCTTATTGTGACAACTCTATTGTTATTTCTTAAATATACTACTGCCTATATATTATTTCGGATTATCACTTACTTAATAATATTTAACGTAATATAAATATAAAACTTTTTTCTTAATAATATTATTATTATTACACATTACATATATATAATATAAATTTTATAGAAATACTTACTTTAAATATATTATATAACGATTTTTATTATAAATTTCAGCAATTATATGAATTAGGTTTATTATATAAAATCATTAAATATTGAGTTTTTAAATTTACCTTTAGGATATTTATTAATATTTTCAATATTTTTAAATTGTTCTAATATTGAGAAAAATGTAAAATTAATCAAAAAAAGAGCAGTATAAACAGTATAAGAAATTAGTAATTGATTTTTTTAGGTGTCAAATTAAATTGACTGAGTTTATTTATTTTATTTATATGAATTTTACAAATAATTTATTATGTATTTTAATATATTAACCAAATTATAATTTTATATTCGGTACACATTGCAGGGTGAAGAAGTCTTTTTTAAACAAAAATAAATATTATTAACTTCTAATAATTCTAATACTTTATTATTACTAATAATTTTCACATAACAAATTTTAGAGTAAAACTTCTAAAAAGATTAACGATTATTTTTATCCTTAAATATTTAACAACATTTGAATTATTTATATTTAACTTATAAAAATTGAGTTTTTATATGATTTATTTAATTTATTTGCAAATTTGAAAAAATATATAAATTAGTGTTTCATATGAATAATCAATTTTCATAAAAAATGACGTAAAGTACGAATTTTAATAATTACAAAGTTTTTAATAAGTAGTCTCATTATATGAGACGATTTTTTAATTGTGTAAAAATTTATTCGAGGAAAAAATACATATTATATCCTGTTTAATTCATTAATCGAATAAGCCATTTAAAAAAAATCTTATTCCTTAATAGTATTGGTGCGGATGTAGGTATCTTGTGAGCTGAACAACCATACACTCTGATTTATTATATTTCAATATAATTATAATATAATATATTAACTTGGTCAATAATATACTTATTTTACCACTTGTAGTTTATAGGATCTAAAAAAACACAAATAAATATTATTAGACTCAAAAATATTAGAAACAACAAATTCCATTGCATAATTAGCGTGGAGCCAATTGCTCCTTTCCTCCAAGAAATATGTGACCACACCATCGATGGAACTTGGAAATTCATCTCTTATGAGAGTCAACTCACCCTTGGAAGATAGGTGTGGAGTAGCTTTTTTAACTGCCTCATTATCATCAGCATTAGAAAAAATGATGTGTTTCATTGGACACACTGACAAATTATGCAACCTAACTAGCTTTAAGGGAGAGTTATATTCAGCTAAATTTATTAATAGCTCTTTAATTAAAAGAGATATCGTATATAAGGATATCGCATGGTGAGAAGACAGGAGATAAGATCTTTAGAAAAGAGATATTATCTACAGAGGAGGTAAGTTGTGTGATTATAATATGTGGTGGTAGAATATTGTAAGTATTTAGGCACTAGATTTTTAATAAGTAGGATTACCAATCCTTAGAATCGTTGACAACCTCTATTTAGGGTAACATGGAGAAGACATATAGGCCGTGTTATATTTGAAGTATTATAAAAAACATTAGGTATACACTTTAGTCTAAAAGACAAGTATCGATTAATCTGAGACCATACGAATGTGTTTGGAGAAAACTTATAGTCCCAGAAACTATCACACAGATAGATAAGTTTCTTTGAAATTGGGGGAATTTTATCTTGATAAATAAAAAATAATATTTATTAATATTACTTAAATATACATTGAATATATAAATATTATACTAATTATTAATTATTATTATATAGTTATAGTTTTAATTTTATATTATCTAATTTTTCTTTAATTTTTATTTTAATAATAATGATTATAAAGACAGGAAAGTTTCACAACAGCCGTCCAAGATGTAAAATTAGGCTGACTCGATCTCTACCAGAAACACCAATGTAAGATTGATTATTACAATGCATTGAGTAGTGATTCATTATTGATTAAATATTAATTATTTATTGATTTTTTGCCTTATCTGAGAAAAAACAATTATAATTGGTCATTATGGTTTTTCTCATGTGTATGACATTATGATTCCAGTCAGTGTTCTGAATTTACGAAGAACTCTATATTAGAAACTCATAACTCAAAATATAAGATAAATAGAGTATTATCATACATATTTCACAGTCTGGACCATACATATAAGAAATATGCTAATCAACACATTAATTAATATAGTAAATAATAATAAAATACAAAAATAATAATTTATATTGATAATATGAAAGAATTTATCAATGGTAAACTAATTGTTAATAATGGAGTAAAACTTAGCCATAACTAATGAATAATAAGAATTAATATTTAATTGTTAGAATATTAAAAATGTTGTCAGTATTTGTATAACACTCAATCATTATATTTCTATATAATATTATTAATAAAAATATAATATATATGTGAATTATATTTAACCCATATTGTATATTATTTAATATGTAACAATTTTAATGTTAATTTCTAAGAAATGTTTTATAAAAAAAATAATAAATCTTAAGTAATATAATTATATATTAATTATATAATTGTATAATAAGTTCTATACTAATAATACTAGACTTATTGAATAAAGTAACGTTTTTGAGAAAAAACTGATTGAAAAATTCTATTCAGAGATATGATAATAATTGTTATTTTTTCTAATTTATACTTTCTCGTTAATTATGTATATTACTTTATGAATTATATTGTAGAGAGGACTATAATTTTGATGTATTGTAGACTATTCTCGTACGATATTAAAAAATTCTACAATCATTCTTCTACTCATAAAATTTAGAACGTTGCTTTTGTGAGCGATTAATGCTAATAATTTTATTCACACAGTTTTTATCTATGTGAGAAAAACCTTGGTGATGTTTTTTTACACGTCGATAATATTAAAGTATCGATGTTGAATTATTTTTCCGTGAGCTATATATTTTGGTATGTGCAACAACACACATTAAAGATTGAAGAGTAATCACTTTAAGTCGTATCAATTCAACTCACAATATCGTTTAATAGACTAAATTAAGCATGAATATGACTCATGCTATTGTGTGAAGACCGTTGAGCTGCACCTCCTCGGATGGAAATTTTCACAGCATTATGAAGATAATACTCCTAAATATAGCTTCGCAAAAGACTTTGTCGCGCATAATCTGAACATACTCAAGAAATCGCATTGGCCATCTGTAATATGGATATGCAAATACCACACGACGCAAGAAAAGCAGAAACTGGTAATTAATTTGTGTGTAGATGAACTTGTTAAATCAATTGGAGGCCTCCGGATTCATAAAACATAAGTGTCACCATACAATCTGTTTCCTATTAAATTGCGAAACATGGTGTCTACAATAGTTGTTTGGTGTCGGTTCCTTTTTAACCAACAAATATACCCACGTACAAATATGTAATCATCCTATCTTGTCTCCAATGAGGGAGAAAAACACTCATTTCCAATGACTCAAAATATCCTCTTTTAATTATTGGAAGAGATGGTATAATAATCAAATCTACGTATAAAAAGTATTAACTACGGTACACACCATTTTGTACACTGAAATTTTTTCTTACAAAATATAACCAAAATATATATACACACTTAACATATGAAAAGATAATTGAGGATATTTTGTGCACTATACTTAAATGCATAGTTGTTCAAAAGCATGTGCTTTTTGATAATCTATTTTTGGGTCTTAATCTTAAAGAATTGAAGTTTCTAATATATCACCTGTCAGTGTTAATGACATTAAGTTTCAATTCTAAAATGACAATATATTTGGTAAGTATGTAAAAATAACAAAGTGTCGTCTGTTGTATTGCATTTGTAGATGTATTGCTGTGTGTGCTTCCTTCAAAGTTTATTCTCTTCAATAAATGCATATAACTACAAGACCACTAAAATAATACATATCATTCAAAGAGAGAGCTTACTCAAAAAGAAGTTTAAAACAGGGAAACTTATAATTCTTAATTGTTCCCAATAAAATATACAATTAACACAAAACATTTATGAAATGACTGTTGAGCTATAGGAATACATTATAAACAATAATGAGACTGTATTTTTTAGTAAAAACAGAGTCTAACTTTTTAAATCAGCATAATTGTTATGAGAGAAAAAGATGGATAGTATAATATCAAAAAAAAATCTCCATATAAGAGATGAAGCATAATGTTGAATTATAATTTAATTATATTAAGTTTAATATATTATTCCATTTTTAAAATTGAGATTTCTTTGCGTTTAAAATGGAGCAAATATATTGTCTATTAAATATTTTGTGGTATTGTTTTTTTTATATTTATCTTTTAATTATTTAAATATGCGAACTATTTTATACAACAAAGACAAAACTATGATATTACCACAAAAAATTAAAATATATATTAATTTCATCTTTCTTATTTTTTTCGTATTGGGGGTATAGTTCCTTAAGGGAAGTTCTTTTAAGACTATTGAAAAAATCTGGCAATAAAAAGCTTCAAATTATTAAATTTTAACGATAGTCCTTATCTTACATCTTTTTATATATTTATATTATTCACTACAAGAGGTAGAAATTATAGAACTCTTTAAAAAGTTAGCGAGTGTCATGGTATCAATGTTAATTTAGAGGTTGGAAGGAGAATTACCTACAAAAACTATTTGAAATTATTTGGTAATGTTAAAATTGAGTTCAGAAAATATTTTATAGTAAGTAAAATTCTCTCGAGACTTAACCAAAATGGTAATTATATCTCAGCAATTAGTGAAGAGGGAGAAAAAGAAAATAATTTTATGTGGGTGTGTATGGTAAGTGCTCTCATATTAGATATGCTAATATGTTGAATCTAGAAAATTATCACAAACCAGTATAGAAGCCCATTTACAGTATCTTCTGTACCAAAATTTACTAAACCCAAGCTTATGGAAGAAGAGTTAATTGATATATCATAATGATGTAAAAGACATTTGGTATC
This sequence comes from Trachelipus rathkii, assembly GCA_015478945.1. Taxonomy (NCBI): domain Eukaryota; kingdom Metazoa; phylum Arthropoda; class Malacostraca; order Isopoda; family Trachelipodidae; genus Trachelipus; species Trachelipus rathkii. The sequence continues at coordinate 55,387 of JABUQX010084571.1, forward strand.
TTTCTGAAAATATCACCCAGAATAATATATTGAAGAAGTGACTGTTCATTGTATGGCTAGGATAGATAAACGAAAAACGATCCACATCTTTGGTGTAGAATAGTTATTTGTAAAACATTGGAGACCGAATTATAATCTATATTTTGAACTTGACAATTCCAGTTATATATTTTTGGAGAGCTTGCATCTTTTTCGTTATCATTTTGCGTTCTTCATTGAACACATTACATGCTGTGATTCACACTAATTGTTAGATGGATTCTTTAAAGTAGGCGGTTTTATTTTTATCTTTTCATATAAATCACGTTTCTCTACACCATAGTTTAATAAATTGATTGAGTTATCCTAAAAATGAAATGTTTATAATCATTTATAATAAAAACGAATATATTTATTCGAACAGCGATTATAGATATAAACATTAAGTATGGATTGTTTCATTTTGATGTATATATTTCATGATTGATTATTTTTTTTCTATAGTATATGACACGTATATATATATATTGAATATCATATAACTGTTTTTTGAATTATAGTAATTATAAATTTATTGAAGTAATAATTAATTTAATTTATGCGGTGTGTACTTAAATTCGACGTTTAATTATTGTACACTTTTTATGGAAAAATACAATATTGAAAGTTTAAGAATTCGACTATATCGGATTAGAAATTTTAGGTAGAGTGATTACATCAAGATAAATACTACGTATCGTACCATGAAAAATATAAGTTATTTGTCTATGACCGTAAAACTCGCTAATATGTAATGAGAAGTATACACCTTACAATATCCCTTAGATATATTTAGGAGCGAATATCCAATAAGAGAATTCTGCTAACAGTATCACCTCTGTTTCTATTCTTTACCTGTTGACATTTATAAATCCAATGTGTTTTTTTCTATCATCTCTATTGTCGAAAAACAAAAAGTGTTATTTATTATTATGTAATTCTTACTCACTTAATATATAAATACATTAGACACTTTCGTTTCTTCTTTAATTATAGGAGTTTATAATCAGTTGCTGAGTAGATTAAAGAAATGATAGAAATGTACAAATTAATTTTAGAATTTCGAAGAGAGGTGGCAATTGATCAATTAGCCCATAGTTGCTAACTATAGAGTCATCTCAGTACATGCTATATATTATAAGGATCAGAGTAGCAGTATGAATTGTCTAGCGTTATATTTATGTGGCACCTATACATGACCCAGATACTAAAATGTTGTTTCCTTCCATTGTTGAGCAACCATATAGAATTAATACAATTAAAGTATACAATGCCAGGTAAGATAAGAAGAAGAGATATAGCTATTGTCAAGACTTTAAGTAAATTGTGGAGACTATTCCGAGGAGATAGAATCTGTTTTTCATCTTTAGCGAGTTGCGTGAGTGGATTGAAGTACTAGGGAATTGACAACTTGTTTTAATATCATAATCTTGATATTATTCATCAGTAGAATAAACATCAAAGAAGACAGAACTTTCCCTATTTAAATCATAATTCCAATTGAACATACAATTGTTTATAACTACAGGTAACGTATAACACAGGGTTCTCTTATCTTGCGATATTTTTTCCATCATATACGAATAAGTTTGTATTATATTAAAAAAGCTATTTATCTATAGGCAGAGTTATTGTTGAGATTTAATCACTCCAATACACATTTTGCATAATAGATATACTATATATAACCATTATCTCTAGCAATATCAATCTTATTAGAAGAAATCTAATATTAGATATGAGTTAAACTGGACACGTCTAATATACTGAGAGTTATTACTGATTTCTCTATAGAGAGATAGAATCTCCTATACTAATCATATCATTGTGATAAGAGATATCAACTATTGAGGAATAAAGAAACATTTTTATATCAAGCAAAGAATTCATTTTTATAGTATATTATATTATTAGTACGGTATAATAGTGAATCAGATATCAAACTGTGACTCTACATGAACATCTATTTTTATAAGACGTAACATATGATCGGAAAAGACTACTAATTGTAGAGAATAGAGAAATTAAGTATATAACCCTCATAATGGTATACTATTATACTATCTTGTTTCATATGAAATATAATATGAGCTAATACATTACTACTAATTATATTTAGATTAGTGATGAAATGTTTACTATTTAATTAATATCGATAGTATTAATTAGCTGATTAATTGCTCTATTACAGAATCACATTACAAAATAAACAAATAAGAGAAGAATTTAACTAAAAGAAAATGATTGAGAGCTAGAAATGAAATACAACTTAATATTGTCCGAAATATTTATTTTAATATTATAAATATTATTAGTTTTCTATTTTTTAAAGGAAGATAGACACAGAGTTCCCCACTTATAGAGATAAGATACTTATGTGAAATCGTTATATAATCTATAAGAGTTTATATATTAATGGTTGTGAATTTAGATAGAAATCTATTTTGGTTAACTTATAAACTCTCTATATTCTCACCTACAAACTTATATCTTAGATGACAAATTAATTAAGTTATTTTTAGAGTAGATATAATCAGAATTTTAAAATAATGTATTAAAAATGATACAATTATATATATATGTCAATTAATAATTTTATTATAAATTACTTAATAGTTTTTATTTTATTTTTTTGCGTGTTTTAAATAAAAAAAAATATTCTTTCTCTAACTAGAATACGCACATTCAGTTATAGTGACTGTGTAGATAAAGTTATACGTATCACCAATATGTTTCATTGGAGATAATATTTGTTTTATAACTTGAAAAATTTTGTTTATAGCAGATTGTGTTTGAGAAGAGTCGACACATGAAAAAAAGACTTAAGACCAAAGTTACTTAAAAGACGCAATAGAAAAATTGCTAAAAATACTTTTGAAAAAATTTGTGACTAATTTTTTTAAAAATATTTTTTTTTCTAAATTATTTAGTTCTTTATACAAGATCCGTTAGTTAATACTTCTTGCTATATAGTGATAATATTTTAATATTAAAATAATAAAGCAAGCGGAAAGAAGAGTGAATTCGATCAGTAGACACACATATTAAGATGGACTTTTAGAAATTTGAATTTTAATTTTTTAAAACATAAAGGTTATGGATTTTATTTAAATTTCCTCTTGCGATTTCTCACAATAAGGACGTAGATATACTACAACAGTAATCCTTATTGATACTCATAACATCAATGAAGCACGAAAATTGTGAAGTAGTAATGAATGAATGACGAAATGACGCCTTAATTATAGATATACATAATCGCGTAGTATATAACTTTAACTTAAGCCAAATATATGGTAAGGAGAGTCATATTGAGGAGTATTATTCCTGGCAATCATCACGCGTTAACCATAATATTGACTACTTACAAACGAGAACGAGAATTACATATACTAGCAACAGAAACAATCGATATGACTCACTTGTCATATATTAGAAGAGCATATTCGCGTATCTAAGTGCATAATAGGCTACTGTATACCATGGAGAATGTGATTTAAACTGTGTTTACATAAAACATTAGGTATATATTATATCAGAATGTCAGATAGACAGTATCTCATTCTGTAATATTATTTCGTGAGTTCACAGCTTACTATCAGTAATGCTCAAGGTCGACATAAGATTATTAGTATATTACTACAGCCTGAGAGAGAGAACACAATGCATTACGGGTAGATATGTTGTTTATGTATTATGTAAATTTCTAGATAATTAAGAAGATTCGATATGGAATAATGCTTTGCAACTGATTAATAGCACTACATTTGAGTCTTGTGATCAGGAGAAGGTGCATATTTGCAATATATGATAGAGCACTGTATGTATTGGGTTGGTAAAGACCGACACACACATAAGTCCGAATAGGCAATTGAAGACAATTCTTACCTAAGCCAGTCGACTATATAGAACTAAAATCAAGTCTCACCAAAACTTGAATTTCCTAATGAACTTAATAGATCATTAGTTGGATGCTGTCGAGAGATATGACAAATCCATGATTATTCTTACTTACTCTGTGAATGAAGCTATATAAGAGATTTAATTTGACTTATGTAATTACAAGTTTCGCGTAATTTCAGAGAGATATCGTGATGCAAGCGTATAGCACGTAGTTACTTGAAGAGTCTAGAGAGGAGACATCATAAATAGCATTTAACTCGATGCTCCATCTGCTCTTATATGAAACCGATCACACATACAGGCCACTATGACTTATTGATCAATTGTCACTATGTGGACGGTCACGTGCTCTTGTGATAAGGAATCAATCCCCATCGGACACACCTTGTGAGGTGATGAATCCTGATTATATCAAGGCTCTAGAGAAACTATCACACTGACAATGAACCAATCTACAGTATCCTAGCTTTGTCTCTCCGGACCTGTGTGCGAAATATCACTGAATAATAAACTTTCACCTGTACAGAAGTATACCGATACGCAATAGATTATTGGACAGCACAGAGGATAAGTGATTATAATATCTCTTCCGGTGAAGTATATAATAAAAAGGACAACGAAAGGCGATTCTATAGATATATTAAGCTATAATATGAAATGGATTGTTGAAGACCACAATAGACTACTAATGAATTGTACTATAGATAGACACGATTCTTATGAAACTTATAAATAATGGAGAGATACCAGAACCCATAAGATTTCATATTGGTATATGATGAGATCATACTATGTTATGTTACAAAGATGATATTAGAATATTTTCCTTCTATTTAACTCCATCCATATATGATGATATCGAAGATAATACGCACTAGAAGCAAAACAAGATAACATATTATATATTGCAGATTATATTTGTGAAACATTGGGGAATGTTCAATCTATGATGAAAATACTCATCATCCCTAACCCCAAATAAGCTATATATACTAGAAATATGAAATCTTTAAGATATAGCAAGAGTGGATGAGACTAAATTCTAATATGCTCAAATAAGTATATATATCAATGAAAACTCTCAATAAAATAAGTAGTTAATAATATTTTATCAAAAATAATTTTACAATATTATAATAATATAATTAAAAAAAATTATATAATATTTACATCAGACTAAGAATCATACATCAAAATTTAAACTATCTAATCGATGATAAAAATATAATAGTGTATACATGATTTTGCAATAAAAGCGAATACAGCTATACCCAAATATTATAAGATGTAGTTATCATAGCATATACCGATATATTATAAGATATCTTATCTGAATAATAAATATATTGTTATTCTTTTAGCATTACACAATTCTGATCAATCGATATATATTAGATGAGTACGGAATACTTAATTCTACTATTAATAAATGGAAAATTTATTATTTTAATTATATTATATAAAATAGGTGATGGGTTGAGTATTATTTTCTCTTATAGAGAGTGTAATTACTAAAAAAGATCATTTGATAAAATATATGATATTAATAGTAATTATTTAATTTATAAATTATTACTTTATTACTTACATTATTTCTTAATTGATGCCATGAAATTACTAGAAGATATTCGTTGGCATTGATGTGAGATATAATTGTAGAATTTGTATTGTGTGAATATTTGAGGTGTAGTCATCTGACTAAAGCCGATACCAATAGAACAAAAAACTGTGCTTTCTAACAATAATGAGTCAATCAATCATACACACTAAATCGATATAATATAGAGATGTATTTTTATTCATAAATTAAATATTTAAGGTCAAAATATCAATTAAATATTAATTATTCAAAATATCTAATTAATCACTACCATAATTAGGTTTGCATTATATTACAAATATTCGTATATAAAATGTAACTCTCTATAATAAATAAGTGTCGATACTTGTGAGCACCATATACTGTATCCTCATAGCCGAGGCACATAATAAAATGCAAGCGACGAGATTATTCTAACAATAGAAAATCATGTAAATTATCAAATGCTGTGTATTCCGCTGCGCTAGGCGAGACATTCTTTGTCTCACTATGAACTTTCTTTAACTCATACAATATTACTTTAACTCAAAATAAATATAAATAATATTGCACACGAAAAAATTTTTATATAGATATTAAATTAATTGCAATACAGACATAATTATAAACTTATTAATTATATATAAGTATTAAATTAAATAAAATCTAAAATAAATTATAGTTTAAATAACTCTCCAAATTATATAGTCAGAATATTCTAATATTGATAAACTTACATTTGAGAGAGGAATAGTAATGTAAAGGATTATAAAGGTAATTATATTATCTCAACTTATTATTATCTATAGCATATTCTGTATCACAAAGCAGCTCTATACTATTAACTAAAGAAACTTTATAATAAACATCTATCATATAAAACTCAATTTAGCTAAAAGGAGTCGTTCCTTTTTCTATATGGGAGACGATATAGAATAAGATACTATCTCTATACCTCTATACCCCATGCAACCTCAAGAAGTTACTACAAGAAGTAAATCGGAGTGAGATATCTTTCAAGAGTAGGCCTAAACTCTGATGAAATGCAATAGTAAGATTTTAAGACACTCTCGAACTCAAATCACGTTAAGGTATTAATTGAAGTGGAATTTCTCAACTAAAGACATAGTTTGAGTTACCGTTCAGATTACATAAGATCAGACAGATACTGTAAGACACGTAATTTGTAGAATTCGAGACATTCATTAAAATCTGAGCCTAGGAGTATAACTAGAATTAAATAATTTATTCTAGCAAAAGTTTTAAAAATCGTGTAAACTTATAAAGAAAATGTTGAATCGTTTTGAGTAAACGCTAGAATATTAGTATGCGTTCACATTCTTCCAATCTTACTCATATTCGGCGTCACTATACTTCTTTGATGCGATATATTACATCACTGTTTTAGATTTATCATCCTATACTCCTTTGAGTATTTTCGTAGAGATACTTTTAATCAGATTAAGGGCATTATGTCTAATAACTAAAAATATGGGTCTAAAGGAATTGTAGGCGATATATTGCTCAGAATCAAAATATCAATGTATACCATAAATGAGTAGCCAATAGAGGCTGAGTTTTCTTTATATCACACTTTCTGTGATATATCGTCATAAACTTTTTACTAACCAGGCACAAGTGGGGTTACTAAAGTTTTTTGAGGAAGAGGTAGGTGGAATTGCCAACAGCAATTCTATATATATATATGCTCGTAATAATAAAAGCTAGAGAAATAGTACTTCTAAATATAATTTCATTGCAGAACCATTAGTCCAGCAAAAAATGGTGATAAAGCAAACTTTGAGAGTATAAACACTTAAGAATTTTCTTAATAGAAAAATAGATACCATCGAAAATGAACTCAAAGGTTGATAAATGCTCATAAGCATCTTAAGCATAGAGGTGATGTGATGTCGTTTATCTGTTTTGAGAGATAAGTCAGTTTGGATAATCGTAGGTTTCGGTTAATTTTCATCATTCTCTATTTAGATTCGCTGAAGTTTCAATAAATGAAATGTCATAAAAAATAAATGAGGATCGTAATGCATGATTAGCCAACAAGGATAAAAACATGGATTAATCCCTTGCAATGAATATATCATCTTGGAAAGATTTTTATCTTATGTATCTTTCTGGCAGTGATATACACCTACTTAGGTAATTAGGAGTTAATAGTGCGCATACTGTACATTCCTGAGCAGAGATCTACCCTAATAACAATAATTAGTAAAAGTTTATTTCTCATGTGAATAAAAATTTCAAAGACAATAACTAAATCACTTCAAAGAACTGTTTATAACTTAGTTGGAATTAAAGATAAATAAAATTTAATAAAATAATAAAATTTAATATATATAATTTTATAAAAAGTTTTATAAAATTTTAAGCTTAGTTGGAAATACGCCATACATCTTAACTACACTTGGAGAAAGAGGTGTATTAGATAATTTTAAGAAGTTAGTAATGATATAATAATTTCATATAAGAGCCATTAATAACAATCACAAGAAATAAAGTGAAAATTGGAGAATCATTCAAGTTACCGAGTACTATCTTAACAGAAACACATGTCAGAAAATTTTAACACATTTATTATATATTATCTAAAGAAAATAAATAATCCTAAATAGATAAGTTTATCATTTAGCGTTATTTTAGTAGAGATAATAATTAAATCATAACTAACAAATACAAGCATTAAGCTCATAATTTAATTGCCAGAAATATGTATTTCAAATTTTACTTATATTTTATTTATATAAGATAAAAAAATATATTTATTATATGGTCAGAAGAATCACAATACATATATTTACAGTAAGATTATATATAACTTTTATATTTTTTATATAAGATAATAAAATTTATTATATTATATTAGATGTGATCAGAGAAAACGTCTTAATACATTATATACATGAAAATTACCTTTTTATATATAATTAATTATATTAAAGAAAAATAATATTTTATTATATGGTAAAGAACCATACATAGTTTATTATTATTATTAAGAATCGATTATATTAATCGATATTAATATAATGAAAAGGAATTACATACATATTGTTACAAATCTGAATTAAGTCAGATGTATAGTAGTGTGTAAAAAGATGACATACATATTTTTAAGAGATAATTTAAGCAGAAAAATATATCAGAAACTAACCTCACATATTTTAGGTGAATGTTTTTTAAAAAGAAATAACATTAAAAGTAAATCTGCTTTCTCCTCCTAACGGGTTGCTGGTAATTCTGTCTCAAACATTATAGTTTAAAGTTTAAAGAAAGTAAACCCAACACATCTTGTAAATGTTGATATATGATAATCACAAACCTCAGTTTTGTGATTCAAGAATATGTGATAATAATAAGTAAGAGAGAGGTTAGAGAAGATATATTGTGACACTTCAATGAATTTAATTCAAATCGATCATATCTTCACTACTCACATTCCACACAGTAATAGAGACATAATTTGAGTTTGAGTCAATACCTAACAACTTTTTAAAATTGTGTTCATATCATCATACAAAGATAATATTAAGTGAGACAGTCCAATAATTAATTAAAAAAGGCTAATGGAAAGTATGTTACTTTACTGTTATCTTTATAATAATCTTAGATGGGTAATACATATAGATCTAACAGATAAAAGTTTAAAATCCTCTTAGAAAAAAAAAAAATCTATTAATATGAAAATAAAATTTTTAGATAAAATATATTATGATTAATAAACTTAATTATGTTAAATATTTAAGATATAATAGAATAATTAATTCTAGAAAATATATATCTAGACTACCAACTTGAACTTTAGTAAATAAATAATACTTATATTTCGGTAGGAAATTACATAAAATTAGTATAAATATTTTGAGGTTTTGACACTAAAGATAAATTGTAACATAAAATGACTGCCCAGTATATTGTAAACAATTGTTAAATTGTAAGAGATGAAATAATCTGTAGGTAAATACGACTTATTGAGTAATAACAGAGAAAATACTTGTAAAGTTTATGAGGTGGAAAAAATGAAATATTTGAAGGACTTGGGTCTACAGTATAAGTAGATTGAGACTATCCATGAGTAATAAATATGTAAAATTATAGCATACAAAATTTCTTCATAATGAATTATCTACAATATAATTCCACCCAAGTATCCTGATAAACCAATAAATACTATTTCTATACTATATTTAATTTTTATATATTAAGATAAATTATAAAAACTATAAGTTCTTTGGCCGTACATATTAATATGTATTAAAAACTTATAAGAATATTATGATGATTAATTAATAATTACTTAATATACTTCATACAAAGAACAATAATAATAATAAAAATTTCTTCCTTTAGAAAATAAATTATAATAAAAGGGTGCTTAATATATCTATAATGAAAAGACATGTGATATAACTAAATATAATTGTCTCCTATATTTAAATATGGTAACGAGAAGATATGAATAATAACCGTAAGTTTTCCATGTATAGATACGACGCATTCACAGAATAGGTATAAAAAACCTATAATATTATTATAAAGCTGAAAGTTGTACGAATAAGGTTGTAAGTAAAGTGATATAATGAGATAATTATATTCATATATAATTTTTTATACAATTGCTAAAAATTCAGACTAGAAGGCCAGAAGATATATTGAGCAATTTTCATATAGAAAACTTTTGGAATGAAATAATGCTAATTATTAATAAAATATTGTAATTGAATGGTGTAAATATATTAAACAATTATCCAAGTATTTTCAAACTTTATTAAAATTCTATTCAGAAACTCGTGGATTTGAAACGAAAAAGTTTCAAAGTTAACGAATCAAATAGGTATATATTGTGTTTAATTGGTAGTAATTAAAGCTATCAAACCAGTAAAACTTCAATAATAGTTACATAGAGTATATATGAACCACACCAATACAAGGATTATAAATGTATACATCAGGTCGAGACTATGCAAGACATTGTAACCAACTATCTCTAGGTTTTATTAGTGAATTGTGCTGATTAATAGATAATATAGACAATATCGATATGACTGAGTTTTATTACTTATATTAACATTATATATTTACATTATTTTGTAATATTTAAATCTTATATATTATTGTTGGATAGTACAACTATTTCTATAACAATTATATATACTTTATATATCCTTTATGATGTAAGTTTTTTATTAATATTGGATTGTGGTATTATCCACAGATGTTTTCGCACAGAAATATATGATAAAACTTTCTACCCATAGAGTACATCGTCTTATTCTTTATTCGGTATTATTGTATTAGCATAGTTACAAGAGAACGTTAATATATTTTGTTCTTAGAGTGTACGTAATTCGTGTTGAGCTTATCAATACTTTTAATATTTATTTTTCATTTATTTAATAAATGAAACCTTTAATAGGGAACGCTGATGAATTTTTATCCACATGTAGACTGTGACCTTTGAGTGCCTGTTAAATTATAAAATATTTCAAATAAAAATTCTGAAAATACGATACATCTAGGAATTAAGTTATAATATCACAAAACTTTATTCTTTACTTATATTTTTATTTAAATGAAAATAGAGAATGAGAAAAAATCTGAAACTATTATTCTAAATTTTTGTTTATTGTCTTTAATAATAAAAATCATGACCTCATTCAGATTTAAGCTCTATTACAATTTACCATTTAAAGATCCTTTCCTAATATTATATATCTATATTAAGTTCTTTTTTTTTTATTTTAATTATTTCTATATTAGTAATATTTTTAATTTCATATAACATAGAATATTTCACTTTTTAAATTTTCGGTATTTTAATAATATTACTTTTTTACTATTCTACATATTATTATTTTATTAATAATTTTCTAATATAAATACTAATATTCATTTCTTCTTCATTTCATCTCAAGAATCTCCTATATTTTGCCTTAACTTTCCGCTCTATACTATCTTCTATTCATAATTCTAGACTACTAAATAATAACTTCTTATACTAATTTAGCTCTGATCTAAGCTTTATTAACTTAATAACTTAGTACTTAGTGTCTCATATAATCAGATATCTTTTATTAATCCAATGTTAACGTAACATCTATATTTTTAGTGCTAAGTTCCTTCTTTTATTATATAATTAATTTCATTTTAGTAATCAAGAAATCATTATGTGTAGAATTGAGAGAAAGTAACAGAAAGAGAATTGAGAGAATATTATAGAAATATATTATAGCATTTGAAGATATGAAGGAGTGTCCAATCATTCAATGTATAAAGAAGAGAGAGAGAGAAGAAAGAGTTCATAGATGTCTGAATGTAACTTTGAAGAGGTTAACAAATACATCAGAATTGCTGAAAGCGAGAGAAAAAGTAAAGAGTTCCATTTTATATAAGGACAGACTATTAGCACTTATTTTTTTTTACATCTATGTACTCTAAAACAAATAAAAGGTAAATTAATATAAGTGACATATATTAAACTATTAATTTAAAAATATGATCAATTAGAAATAATTTTATATTTTTTGCAATGTTATAAGAAAAACAAGCAATATATAAATATAGCATATCTTTCTGATTTATAACCGACTTTATACATTTGAAAAAAGAGAAAAATAATAATCTTATAAAACATAAAGTCTAATCATTGAGATTTAAATATATGATATATCTCATCAACTTCATATTAATATTATATAATCTCATAAAAAACACCTAAGTAGTTGAGATGTAATACTATTTTTTATTAACTTAAATGAATTTTTTGTCAATTAATAAACTAACGTTTCAATTAACAATTACATTTTGGACTTTTAACATAAAATGATCCACATTTGTAAAATCAAATTATTAATTATATAAAAATTTCTTATAAAACATTTATATATGTATACCCACCGATCCGTAATGAAACCATTGCTTACTATATTCAAATCACTAAGAAATACATGCAACTAGAAAGTTTACATATAAATAAATGTATAGCTTTAACACACTGTCATATACAAGTCATAAGATAAAATCCACTTTCTTAGAAACGTTAGTACGATTATGTTTTAGATATAATGAATATTCAGGTAGTACAGCCCTGTACTTAATATTTACGTACACGTTCATATAACTAGAATATAAAGGACAATTGATATTACACATTATATCACATTATTCTCATTACATTAACCAATTACAAAAATAGCTTGTGTTTAACTTTATCTTAACATTATTTTTATTAAAAGTTTATACTACCATAGATTAATTTGCTTTCACAACAATGGTCTGTGTCACTAATATATAAATATTTATTCACTCAAATATATCTCATGTATCATATTGTTTATATAAGATATATATTAACAGAATTATAACCTTTAACTTGATCTAACCTCAAATAAATAAATTTATTACTTTAACAGATTAGTATCAAGTATAATAATTGTGACCTTTTATATTAGTTAGTATTCCTTATTTAAAAATGATGGAATTTTCGGAAAGTAATCTTCTTTATAATCTCAGAAGAATATTTTCTGTCAAACACTTGAATCTTTACATTTGAAAATGAAAATATTAAAAACTACTTATTATTCTGAAGTTAATGCTTTAGAAAAAATCTGTCCCTTGTAATACACATAATAAATTTTAATTATAATAAATTTGTAAAACTTACATTTATAAATATTTCCAGAATAATTTTTTTTTAATTGAGAATTAGAAAGAATTTTCTTGTAATTTATACTAATGTTGGTGAAATAAAATTAATTAAACAATTTAATTTTATATTTTGAGAATGAAAATAAAATATATTTTATAAAGTAGCTCTAACTTCTCAAACCAGAAATGATCATAAATTTATTATTTTCAGGAAGTTGAAGTATGATATATTGAAATTATAATAGATTATTATTAAGATGCAAATTTTAATGAGAACCATCCTGGTCTCATTCTAGGGAGGATGGAGGATTATATAGTTTATGTATAATATATTGAAATATCAAAGTAAACTTATAAAATTTCACATTTTAGTCATAAATGTTACAACTTATAATAAATAATTCATTATTTGTTGTTTGGACCAATATATCGAGACTGTGCACTCAAATATATAAATAACATATTCTATATTTATTTATAATATTGAAATCCTTTTTATCTAATAATTTCAAAAATTCTATAAAAAAACTTTGATACCTGTTTTATGTATCATATTAAAATACAAATCTCGATCTTATTTTATCGCAATGACTACTATATCTCTCCGAAACCCCATAGAGAAACCCTTAATATGAGAACCTACTACCTTATGGAAATGATTGCATCTGTCACTACCATCTCACTATAGAAATCACCATCACTTTAGATACTCCCTTAAAAAGACAAAAAGAGACAGGAAGATAGAAGACAGAGAAAGACAGAAAGAGACAGTAGTAGAAGTGGTGGAAAGAGCATTGAGGGAATATGGAATGATATTAGTAATGTTTTAATTATATAAGATGCAATTACCTAATCTTATAGATCGTGACTTAAAGTTGAGGATACATAAGTACTTTTGAGAATGCAAGTTTCATTAAATTATGGAGAAATATCAGTTAGCAGTTCGAATATATTAAGATCAGGGAAGGGTTGAGAATATACTTATAGAAGTCTCAACAAACTAAAAGATTTGATAAGAATAAAGTTTCTTTGAATGAAATTGTGAGGAATCATATCTTGAAAATATAAAAATTTAATATATATATTTATATTTAATATACTTATATAATTCATTGTAATATATATGATATAATAATATTAATAATATATTAAATAATATATAATTTAATAATTATTTATCTATTAATATAGTTATATATATAGCTA
>JABUQX010084572.1:0-12500 GCA_015478945.1 Trachelipus rathkii
CGGTATTGCTTCGTTCAGTTAGTTGGGTGTTTAACCGTTTTCGCATTTATCATTGAAACCTTTTCGCGTTTTCGTGCGCCATTCGCTATACTGCTATATATATATATATAAGTTAATCACCTGTCCCAAATGGTTTGAGATTTATAAAGTACGAATAGTGTTGCGAATAAATGTCCCAAAAACTCATTTTTGGGATTTATTGTTTTAGGGTATATCACTAACGAATACCCACGGGTAGTCCCGCCCGATGTCAGGAGTCGGGGTTTCTCGGCCTAGGGGGACTGGGGGACTAATCCCCCCCTCCGGGGATGAATGCTCCGGAACCCCCGCTCTTTGGTCTTTGGGTGTCGCGGGTTCCTCCGCCCCTCCTCGGGGTATTAAACGTCCCCCCTCCGTCCCCATCGGCTCGAACCTAAAAAGGGTAAATACTCCATTTTAAGGGGCTCGTTGACTCACTGCATAAAAGTAACCCTAAACTTTACTGATCCACTATGCTGTAAAACTAGCCCTAACTTTTACTAATAGACTGTTTATTAGCTGCCGAAAGATAATATGACCTTTATAGTTTATGTAGTTTGTATATATATATATATATATATATATATATATATATATATATATATATATATATATATATATATATATATATACTATATATATATATATATATATATATATATATATATATATATATATATATATATACTATACTGATTTAAATATTACCTCAATAAGTTTGACAAATTTTTTGCAGGGCTTCAAAAAAATTTAAAATCATTCATCTCTTCTATCAGGAAGCGATAAATTTTTTTCTGCGAAAAATATGATTTCCATCACCTACAATAAAAGTTAAATTTCTCTCGTTGTTTAGTAAACCATCACATGAAATAGCAGATTGTATAAAACTTTTTTGTTCCAAGCTTAAATTGTTAGATTGCAAAAAAAGCCAAAAAAGCACTTTAATCATTAAAATATACATTATAATTATTAGTCTTCAAAAGACATGTACACTTAAACAAGATAACTTAAAAATGAAAAAAATATTATTTGGCATAGTCTATTCCCTTGTCTGTCAGGTTGTCAGTTTCATAACGCTTTTTTGCATATATTGTCAGATTCCAAAATACTATACCAACATACGAATATATATATATATATATATATATATATATATATATATATTAGCCTGGCCCTTTTTTTGAAGTTAGAAACACTTTCTCTCACCATCCATCTGGATCCACTTTGGGTAAAAAACCTCCCACATAAAATTTCAGAGCATTCTGATAATGTTTAGAGGTAGTCCAGCCATCCACAAGATGTGCTCAGTGTCAGTGGTTGAGTGAACTCTGTTGAGTGAGGGTGCGGTCAGTTGTAGCTTCCAATTTGTGCCTAAATGTTTTATTCTTAATAAACGGAGAAGTTTCATTCAATTTTTACACGTGTTCACCTCCCTACCGATACACGTGCTAAATATCGGTAGCATTAAATTTTATTTATTGTTTCAATACTAAATCACTTAAATTTGATTTATTTAGTTAGCGTGTTTCAATACTAAATCAATCTTTTTCTCTTTACAGGTATGTATTTTTATTTTATAGCTGCTATTAACAGTTATAACTAGAGACCAATGGCTGAAGGCGATACTGTTACTCGTAATGAATAAATACTTTCTCTTAGATTTCATTGTCAATAAATTTCATGGTAGTACCATCCAATCGTGATGCTTTGGGTGTGTTTCTTAGGCGTCATGTTGAAGAAAAAGAGACGATACGCGAATCTGCAACAAAGACTATCAGAGATCTTATTCCTTTTTGAGTAGGAAAGGCATGAATTCCAGCACGGCCCCAACATCATGCTATAAAGCAACTTGAAATCCTTTTAACTTGGAAAGATCTGAAACGTCTTAGAAATCGACAAACTCCAGCGCAGATAAAGAAAAAGAAAGAAAACATTTGTGGATAATTTGGATGACCCCTCTTTGACATATCTCATGCTAACGCGCTAAGTGTGATAGTTCTTTAAAAAGACAAAGAATCTCTCCTTGCCCAACGAGAGAAAGGACGGCGTGGAACTATTGGATCTGTGGATAAGACCCTCTCTGCAAAAGAAGAGCGAATTATGCACAAAAGGAAAGATGAAGACATGCGTAAGAAAAGGAGTAGAGAGGAATGCGAAGCATCAACTTCTAAAGAAGTTATTCTTGCATCTTCTAGCAGCAGTGAAGAGGGAAACAGCGGAAACAGTAGTGAAGGCCACATATCTGAATTATCTGATGAAGGGGAAGAACCTCACCCAAAGCGTTCTAGAGCTAAACGTAATATAGTTACACCTTCTCTTGCAGCTGCACTTGATCGTACTGGCGTATCAAAAAGAAAAGCCACAATTGTTCTGACTGAAACCGCTATTAGCGCCCGGGCATGATCCACATAATCCTGGCGATCAACAGAGCAACTATCGTTCAAGACGAAGGCAAGAGCCGAATTTTGCTCGACAATTAAGAGTTTCATGCAAATGGAGACCACTTACAGTTGCTGGGATGGGAAGCTTTTGCAAGATCTGACATCGAAAGAACATATGGATCGCCCATTCGTATCTGGCGAGTATTAATAAACTTCTTGGTGTTCCCAAGCTAACTTCTGGAACTGGTGAATTGCAAGCCCATGCTATATT
Organism: Trachelipus rathkii; assembly: GCA_015478945.1. Taxonomy (NCBI): domain Eukaryota; kingdom Metazoa; phylum Arthropoda; class Malacostraca; order Isopoda; family Trachelipodidae; genus Trachelipus; species Trachelipus rathkii. The sequence goes on from JABUQX010084572.1 coordinate 2,671, forward strand.
TGATGCCCTACAAGAATGGGGAGTATGTGAAACAGTGGCAGCAATGTGCTTTGACACAACTGCTGCAAACACAGGACGTCGAAGTGGTGCATGTGTTTTATTGGAACAGATACTTGGCAGGGGTTTGCTGTATCTTGCTTGCCGTCATCATATAATGGAACTTGTTTTATCAGCAGCTTTTCAATCGACCATGGGAGAAAGCTCGGGGCCTGAAGTTTTGCTTTTCAAGCGATTTCAAGCCCGATGGGAATCCTTTAATTCTACATCTTTTGAGCCAGGAATTGCAGAAGTTAGTGTCTGTGCAGTGATTCCAGATGATGTTCGACAGCAACACTGAAGTTTGTAACCAATCAATTGCAGAACATACAACCTCGTGATGATTACCTTGAGCTTCTGCGGAGCTTTCAATTTTGTTTCTTGGAGTGCTCCACCTGATGGTGTTAAATTCAGGGCCCCAGGACCGGTGCATCATGCACGTTGGATGATTAAACTCCTGTATGCTTTCAAAATTTGTATGTTTCGGAAACAGTTCAAACTCACAGCTGAGGAAGAGAAGGGTCTCAAGGAGCTATGCATTTTTGGAATTCTAGTATATATTGAGGCATGGTTTACTGCCCCAGTTGCACAAGAAGCTCCTCGACGTGATTTGCTTTTAACAAAGTCCCTGCTTCAGCTACCCAATGCAGAAATTTCCAAAGCTACATCAAACAAACTGTTAAAGCATTTCTGGTATTTGTCTGAGGAGCTAGTGGCCCTCAGTTTCTTTGATGATGCTGTACCTCCTGAAGTAAAGCAGCGCATGGTTGGCAAGCTTCAAGATGAAGATGATGAGGAGGAACCTCTGAAAAGACCTGAGTATCAGGCTTCTTTCATAAAAGATAAAAACCTGGAAGATTTCGTTACTCGGAAGACAATAAAATTCTTCAATAAGCTTCGACTGGACACCAGCTTTCTAAATGAAGATCCACGTGTTTGGTATAGAATAGAGGGTTTCCAATCCGCTCAAACAATAGTAAAGAGCTTGAGAGTAATAAATGATAATGAGAACGTGCAGTTGCACTTATAAAGTCGTATAACCGACTCTTGACGAAAGATGAAGAGCAACTACAATTCCTATTGCAAAAGTAGTCACTGAGCATCAACGTGTCTACCCAGATGTTCGTAAAGGAACCCTCATTCAACCCAGGCAACAATGAACAGAGTAGCATCTGTGAAACCCCTGCTTTGAGCAGCTAATACCCGTTTGGGGGGACCTGGAGCTGAGTGACAAAAATCACTTTCTTAAATACCAATATAATAATGTTATATAGAGATGAGAATTTGCACCTCTCTGGACTACCTCTAAATATTAAACAAAATACAAAAATTATACAGCAGTGTTTCTGAGACAGTAGGATCCATTTTTATGGGTTAGAAATATAAAATTTTTTTATATATAACAAAAAAAAAAAGAGTAATATATATATATATATATATATATATATATATATATATATATATATATATATATATATATATATATATATATATATATATATATATATATATATATATATATATCCCACATATACTGTAGCATACGAAGTGTGACGTAAGAGTTAGCTCACTTACGCAAACTCCCACACAGTATGACGTCACGCATTCAGCTATACGTACATAGAACGAAGCTCCTTTTAAATATACATAAAGGCCATATTTTTAGTTTTGTTGCCACCGAACCTCTATCCCATGAATTTGGGGTTCATTACTTACCGCAGTAGGGTATTTGGTCAAGGTAAATTGTATTACATGTATTTCCTAACCAAGTGAATTGGTGCAAAGATTATTTAAGCTTAATAGCAAGCCCTGCTTCGGCTCAACTTATTTGGAAATTCTAGTCACCGTGGACTTGGTTTCGAATCCAGATGGGTGACCTTCTTATGCTAGAAGCATGAGAGAGAGAGAGAGAGAGAGAGAGAGAGAGAGAGAGAGAGAGAGAGAGAGAGAGAGAGAGAGAGAGAAATTTGTATGATATAATAGATTGTTCTGACTTCTATTGTATGTATTAGCTATGTTTTTAGGGATGTGTGGATTTTGAAATTAGTGTAATTCAATATGTCGTAAACTGTTATTAAATATTACAGAAAATATCAATGACGGCAAATTTTTGTGTCCGTTCTGATAGCCGGATCGAGACTCGAACTCTCGAGAGTAAATTACAATTCAAAAGACTCGCTTTTATCCACTGAGATACCGTGAACTCATATATATATATATAATATAATAATAATATATATATATATAATAATAATATAAGATAGGAAGATGTATATATAACTCTTTAACTATATATATATATATAACAATATATAATATATAATATATATCATATATATATATATATATATATATATATATATATATATATATATATATATATATATATATATATATATATATGTCATATATAACTAAATCATATATATAGGCCCTTTTTTATTTCGTCACGACGTTTTTATATTTATGAAAGAGATTTATGCATTCGGACAAGAGTTATTTTTAAGTACAGTGTGAAGCTTAAAAATATACAATATAACTAATAAATATATATAAATAATATATATATATATATATATATATATATATATATATATATATATATATATATATATATATATATATAGATAAAAAAAAAAAATAAAAAAAATATATATATATATATATATATATATATATATATATATATATATATATATCTCAAAAACTACAATAGCTACAGGAAAAGAATACATTGTTGGAATCCTGGCAAAATTTTACCGAAACTGTTTAAAAAAAAAAAAAAAAAAAAAAAATCAATCAAAAACTACAATAGCTACAGGAAAAAAGAAAAAATACATTTTTTGATGCTGTAAAATTTTAGTTAGGAAAATGTAAAAAAAAACAAAAAAAACAAAAATTATATATTTTTTTTAGGGGAGGAGATAATATATATATATATATATATATATATATATATATATATATATAATATATATATATATATATATATATATATATATATATGCTATATATATATATATATATATATATATATTATTTGTAAAAGGGTATTACACGGCAATGTAAGGGGCTCGAGCCGACGAGGAACACACAGGGGACGTTTCCATCACCCCGTGAGGGGCGGAGAACCCCAGAGATCTTAAATACCCAGAGCAGGGGTTCCGGAGACCCTCCCCGGAGGAAGGAATTACTACCCTGTGGTTCCCCGGAAGGCCGAGACCCCGACTCCTGCTATCAGTTGCGGTATACCCTTGGGGTATTCTTTAGTTAAAAAAAAGCAAAATTTAATGAAAGTCTTTTATTTTAACAGTAACCAATAAAAGGTCTCTAAATAGGCTTTCTAATCCCATATTAATATAATTATTAACAATAATTTTATTTTTTATTTTTATTTTTTATATTTTCTAACTAACGTGTTAACTTTAATTGCTAAAATTTTTATTTAAAAATCTCTTTTTTTCATATATATGTTTTTTTTTTTTTTTTTTTTTTTTTTTTTTACATTTTCGCAACAAAAATTAAACCAGCATCCCAGCAATGTATTCCTTTTTCCGGTAGCTGATGTAGTTTTGAGATATGGATTGTGGCTCTTCAGAGGCTGACCATAATATATATATATATATATATATATATATATATATATATATATATATATATATATATATATATATATATATATATATATATATATATATATATATATATATATATATATATATATATATATATATATATATATATATATATATTTATTTACTATATATAACTATATATATATATATATATATATATATATATATATATATATATATATATATATATATATATGCGTATTTTTTTGTAAAAGACAATTTAAAAGTCAGGATATATTTATATTTATATTAAAATGTATATCTGAATTTAAAACAATTCAATTTTAACTACTATTTAATTATTATTAAAGGTATTTTTCTCTCTCAATAAATGTTCGAAAAAGAATTGTTTTTCTTAAATTTGTAAATTTTTTGTCTTCACTATAAATTGAAGATATTTATTTCGTAAGAATATTTCTTATTTTTTAATTTAGGTTAAAGCTGAATTTTTTGTTCGAATGCATTCATTTGTCAGAAAATAATAAATGTCGTGATGAAGTAAAAAAGGTCCTATATATATATATATATATATATATATATATATATATATATATATATATATATATATATATATATATATATATATATATTTTTTATATATCTATATATATATATATGTATATATTTATATATATATATATATATATATATATATATATATATATATATATATATATATGAGAGCTCCTAGCTCAAAGGGAGAGCACTCTCCTAGCAAGGGAGTGGGCCCAGGTTTGAGACTGGTTGGAGTGAGAAAATGTGAGCTATTCTCTCATATTATACTTAACTTCGTCTCACTCAGACGTTAACGAGTACATTGGTGCTTTAGTTGATTATTATATTTCATTCGGTAAAGTTAATTTTGTTTGTTGTTTAGAATTAAATAGCAATTTAATTTTATTTTATTTTTTAATTTCTAAGTTTTTCAAATTATTTTTTCTTTTGGATTTAATTAACCTTGATATAAAATTATCTGTATACTTACTATACGTCACATGAAATTCTGTGCCGATATAAAACTATTCGTCTACTATACTTCACATGAAATTCTGTGAGACTAACTTGAAATAATCACAAACTTTAATATTTTTCTGTCTTTCGAACTTACTTGAGTGTTTGGTACAAGAAAGGCTGTTCTGTAAGTCGAGTGCTTGGTACAAGGAAGACTGTTCTGTACGTCAAGTGCTTGGTACAAGGAAGTTTGTTCTGTAAGTCGAGTTCTTAGATTACATTTTACAGCATGGTTCAGAATGTATGCATTGACTGACATTAAACTGACCTAAATAAATCAAAGTTCAAATTAAGATTTTAATTAAAACAAATGAAATAATAATATGAAATTATTATGGAAAATACTATGAGACAAACTGAAAATTTGGTAAAATGGTTTTGATTCATGAAGAGGACCCTAATCTTCACTTACTGGAAATTTGGAAATTTCATATATTTAGAAATTCAAAGCAAATTTGAATAAACTTTTTAATCGGGAAATTACCTTAAAATGGAAATGAAACCTCGTGATCTTATTAAACAAATCAAAGTTCTTTCGGGCACAAATATTTTGAGAGATTCAGAAAAGAAAACTAAAGTTTCATTAATGGATTTTACGTGGACGAAAATATTCTTCCATACCGCTCTTGCTTTTAATAGCTTCACTTAATTACTGGCCTATGCAAAGATCATACTGTGTATATTTCAAGAAATGAGGTTTATATTATAAAAAAAGGCTGTAAGGCTTCATGACATCTCACAGCTTCTTAAAATTTATTCAACTTTTCAAGCATCAAACGTTGATAATAATGAAAGCCGATTCGGTGTAATGAATATTATTAAATAAAAATCGAAAAACAAACAGAATGTACATGAATAAGCTTGTAAGCATCATCAGATCCCGTTAAAGGAAAGGAAAGGAAATAAACATTGGAAAAAACATACATTCATTGGAAAATTGGCAAAGATAGAATAAAAAATAGTTCAATTCTCTCACCGAGATTTACTTTTGTTTTATTTTGATATTTACTAATTTTCCTTTACTAAACATAATCCCAAGGAGATTATTTTTTTTAACAATTATAATTTTTTTTTCTGGCATGCTGATTTTCGTCAGATATGGTGCTTAAATATGTTAAATATCATTTATTTGATACTAATATACTTACAATTTGTTTATTAAAAATTAATATAGGATTTTATGAAAAAAAGTAGATAAATAGTAAAGTTAAATCAGCAAACATAGTAAACTATTTCTTTTGTTACACATTTTTATATAAGTAACTGCCCTAGACTTCATTAATTCTTGGTGAAAAATTACTGGATAAGTGAAAATATTCACTGAATTTAGACGGTAGGATAAAAAAAAAAACTACAGATCTCAGAACACATGAGTTGTTCGAATCACCAGTGGAAATTATTCTAGCTTTAATGCAATCTGACTTTCCGTGAGTAGAAACGTTTGAGAGAAATGCTTTATTCATGTGCAAAAGAATTTTCGAATGTGCTTTAGCGACATTAGTTTTGAGACTGGTTTTGATTTTGATTTTTGAAATTGGTTTTTTGCTTCAAAAACTCTCCAACAAGCGACAATTTTTATTGTCCGTTCAAGTTAAAGCTCGTGAGCTTTTTCACATAAAGTTGTATACCGACATATACTTTGTAGTCTGAGAGTAGAATCTCAAATGTTACATGTGCGATAACTATGTTTAGTTCCTAGAGCTAGTAGAGCTATTAGCATATCTCATGTTGAGGTAGATTTTTTTATACATTATGAATGATAGGGTGAAGAGAATATACCTTTATTATTTCGGATAAATGAACACGGAAACAATGCACAATTTGATTAATTAGCTCTTGCTATCGAGATAATAGCTATTTCAGGAATTTGTTCACAATATAATATAAATAAAAAATTATTTATCTTAATGATGTCTCCTTTTGGCCTGTCTCTGGTACTTTGTTTCAGGAACATCCTGTTTCGTCATTCATCAATAAAATGCATAATCAACCAAACTAACGCAGCTTCATTTCCATTTGTACCTGTGCTCCATCACCGAAAAATCTTGATGGAAGCATAACAATGTTCGTCGCTCACGCCACCATAATTTTGTGAGAAGAAATCCAGGTTTGATTTAAAAATTGCTTTTACAGTGACATGTTGACCAGTTCTTCATACGAATGCTTCAGATCTTCCACAAATTCTCTGAAATTTTCCAAAAAGCATTCGGAACCTTTTTAAAAAATTATCAGGCTTCATTTTCCTTGTCTTCAAAATGGTCTTTAAGAAGTTGCCTGATTTGTGGGTCGATTAATATCCCTGCTTTTAGGTTTTCAGAGCTGTGACTAGAAAATTTTAACGCAAGTACGTGAATGCAGGACCTTTCTCATCAAAAGCTTTAAAAAATTCTTCTCCATAAGCCCCAATTTTGTGTGTAGTGTGAGAGTAAAACTATAATTAGTTCTATCAATTTTCATTCTAGGTGTAAACGATTGTCCTTGAGGCAAACTTTTCTTAGCGTAGTGAGTGTCTCTGGTCTGACTATTTCATTCACACATGAAACAACAATACTTAATGTAGCTGGCTTGCAATCTTAATAAATTAGCAATTACCTCCTTGTATTCTACTCCTATCAGGATGTTCAAATTTGGATATGTTTCTTTTGTGCTGATAGCATATACCATATGAATGGAAGGTATCTTATTTTTATTGTGTAAGAGAACTGGTTTAAGACTTGTCTTTGAAGCATCAATGAATATTTTGTGTGAAATGTTGCCCTTTCACAAAGTAGTGTAAAAACTTCCACTGTTGTAACCTGGATGCCAAAACTTATGATTAATTTTTCAGAAGTTCGAGATCCCTGATGAGGCTATTGACCTCGTCTTTGGTGATCTTATGATTGGAAAAATTTGTGCTACTAAGTACCTGTATTTCGTGAAGTTGACGTCTGCTGTTTTCGATATTTAAAGAAACACTGCTATCTTCTTAAGAAACAATAGAAAATTTTCTAGGAAGTTCAGAAGCAGGAAGTTCATCGCCATGAGGCATAGTTTGAATTGCAGATGGTATGTTAGGATACACTGGCCAGTCAGTACTGCGAATTGCTAGTCCCTCCAAACTATGAGCACTAAGCATCATAGAAAGTATTTTTCCCTAAACCGATTTTTGAGTGATGTACGCGGTGCCCATTTTCTTGTTCTTACATCCAAAATAAAAGAAATATACTTTTTCATAGTAGGCGTAATCCAACACTCACTCAAAGAAAATGTTATATTTTCAAAAATATAACAAAAGCTATTCCAATGATTTGCTAAACTTCCGGGACATTTTTATAAATATGTTACGCAATTAATGATATTAAAAATAGTGGCTGAAACTACCACAGCAGGATTCTCATGGAAGAACCTCTCTCAAACAACACATCATAAGAAATGAAGCCTGTCATGAGGCAACATTCTTACTGATAGCGTGATGATTGCATGTTCAATGACAATAACCAATCACTCCCTGGCATCATATGAAAATTACGACTCCCACTTGTAGTGCTGCCAACTGTTATAGGTGGGGACCAAACATTCATTAGTAAAAGGTTTAATTTCTGGGCATTGTTATAATTCAAAAACTAGAGTTAAACTGCAATTATTTATTTCATTTTTCGAAACCGAGAGACTCCAAATTAATAAAGATTAGCACATTACATTTCCGTAACATTTTGAGTGTTAAACAATGTTATATATCCTGTTATTGAAGAAATATTTCCTCACATTTAAACCAACATGCTTTATTTTTAATTTCCCCGGTATTATATTCTTTCTATCATGGTCCCAATACAAAGAACATATTTTTCTCAAAATTTTTAACGAGGAACAAATCTCATAAACTTGAATCATAGCTCCTTTAAGGATTCTTCTTTCATCAGAAAATGTTTCACATATCTTCGGACTCATTTCATATCTTTTATTTTAAAACCATGGATCATTCACGTTGCCATGCTTCTAACATATCAATGTTTCTTTTATCATACCTAAAACATGTGTTTTATATTCAATTAATGGCTTTACATGGCCATTATAGAGTTTACTATCTACCTCCTTATCAATAAATGTAACATTAAAATTTATCATATCTAGCATTTTATAAGATTTATTTCTGTCTTCTAAGCACTGCACAGACACTTTAAGGATGCAACTCGTAAGTACTTTCAAACTGTTTTCCTTGTTCATAACTCAAGCTAGTTTTCCTTCACATCATAGTAAAAATTCCTTATACGTGTTATCGACTTGAAAAAATTTGCATTTTTTGTCGTTAATTGATTAAAATCCATTTGCAACTTCTCTACTCATCTGAAAGCTTTGCTTAAATCACTTTGAACCCTTAAACATCATTAAAATTCTTTAGAGAAGTATCCAACTGTCATCATCAGCGAATTTGCAAACTATTATTTATTCCTTTATTCAGATCATTTATATATATTAGAAACAGAAGTGGACCTAGGACAGAACCCTGAGAAGTTCAACTGCTAACCAGTTCCATGATGATTTATGACCATTCAGTATTGCTCATTATCTCTTACTATTCAACCAAAGGTTTACCCATTTATTAGTCACTCACTCCACGTATATTACACTGACAGTGTAATATACGTGGAGTGAGTGTAATACACTGTGATGATTTGTGCATCAACCTGACACGGTGTTCCTTATCAAATAGCCTTGTTAAATTCTTAATATATACTACATAAAATCAGATGTGTTTCCTTTGTCATCATAGTCATTAATATACTCAACAAATTCCAAAAAAAAAAGAAAAAAAAGTCTGAAAGGACCTACCTTTTTAAAACCGTGTTGAGAGTTTATTATACAGAAAATCTTTATTTGCAAACTATTAATCTTTTCGAATTTTCAACATCCTTAAAAAATGCTTTTACTGTAACTTATGCAAGTGATTTTAGGCTTCCTGGTCTATAAATTCTTAAATACTTCAATTTCTTTTTTATGCAAAGGTAAGGCAAAAGCAATTTTCCGGTTATCTGGTGGCTCACGGAAAGTATTCGAACAATTAAATATTAGCTGCTACAACATTCCTTCTACTACTGCTACTACTATTACAACAACAACAACAACAACACTCTACTACTACTACTACTAACTACTACTACTACTACTACT
>JABUQX010084572.1:20000-27500 GCA_015478945.1 Trachelipus rathkii
GATGTTCAGACCAGGTCTGGAATAGGCTTGGGATGTTTGGCATGTATTTTCTTTCGCAAGACCGAACCGACTCGCGAAAAAAAACTTAATAATTCCTTTAATAGTACCCACAGTAATTGGGGATTTCTGCATTGTGTTCAATCATTTAACTACTAAGATTTTGTTTGTGTGAAGCGCAATGAAAGAACAATGCATTTTCATACTTTTTTTCGCAATATTACTTGGACACCTCCTTTTTTGCCAGACATCGTGGAATAGAACAGCCATCGAAACCCCAAGCCCACGCATTTCCCGGGATCCAGTTCTTCGGATCGTGACAAAATCGTCAATGGCTTCGCAATGGTTTTTTTTGTGTCAGCGCTTTCAAGTTCTACAAAAACCAATAATTCCTCTTGACTTTCATCGGACTCTTTTTGGTCGAAATAGCGCAACAAAAGATAATTGTTCCTTTCCAGAAATATCAACGGTTTCATCTGCTAGTAAAGCTATAACGCCACCGCTTCCTTTACCCTTATTAAGATGCCTTTCCTTTATAGTAAGTACCAACAAGAGAAATGAATCTCATTCTGAATCTGAATTGGATTGGTATGTGGCATTTTTCTTCCCGCCTTTTCAAAATGGTTTTTTTTTTCAATGACTGATGCTCCGGCCATCTATTCGTAAGCGAGCGCAAATCTGTTGCACACTCATCATCATCGATGCTTACCCCTGAAGCGGTAAATCGATCGTACCAAGAATGTCACGCCAGGTTGTCTGTCACCAACTTGGACATTGAATTATTGAGGATTAAAATTTTTTTATTTTCCTGTTTTCTATGATTTTTTTTAGAATGCTGGTTAATTTGGATGTCTACCGGCAAGTCCTGTAGGAACAATCTTGCAGCTTCAACAGTAGTTTTATAATCCACTCTGTGTTTGTATATCACTTACAAAACTCATGAACATCTTTAATATTTTAGTGAAAGAGGTCTTATTCTGTTAAAGAGCCTAGGAAACCCCTCTGACCGAACTTTATTTGGTTGGAAAATACAAATAAAAAAACTTGCAAAAATGCTCCCTTTAGGGCGCCCTGGGAGTATATCAAGCCAAGGTGAATATGCCTCCAACCATTCATAATTGAATTTCCCTCTTTAAAAGTGGGTAGCATACTTCCAAAAAATATATGGTCTTAGTAACCTGGTAGCTGTTTTCTCTTTTTCTTCTCAGTCAAATCATAGATGAATGTCCAACCGTATCTACCAATGCTATTTTCCGTGACTCTGGTCTCTACTGAAACGCTAGCTCCGAATTCTGGACCCATATCTTGACTCGTCCAGGTGCTGGGCCTGGGTGTGGGTTCTTCATTCATTCGCGACATCATGCGAAATATCGCCGAAGTAGGAGGGATTGCCCCTTGTGTAGTCTTAGTTGACTTATTGGTATCTCTTCTTCGTTTTTTCACCGCCTTACCACTTCCCAAATTTTATCTGAGTTCTTCCCTTTTCAAATTTACTTGCAAACAAAATATATATAAATATACTATATTTATATTATATATATATAAATATATATATAAGTATATATATAATACTATATATATAATATATATAATATATACTAATATATATATATATATATATATATATATAATATATATAGTAATATGGTCTACTACTGTAAATCTCTGCCCATGATGTCATGGCTATAATTTACTGGCATTTTCAATTGATGTTAACGAACTATATGAAAAAATTAAAAAGTATAACGAAAACTATGTTGAAAAACACCTAATTCTGTGTTTGTAATGAAAAATAGTCTTTTTAAACAAATGAAGCAACCTCAATGGCAGACACTCGTATCGGCAGAGAAATGTGAGAAAAAATGCGCCTGCAACGTAAGCCTTCCGCCTATACTCATAATATAATATATATTATATATACTTCATAGTATATACTATATATATAATATATATATATTATATAATATACATATATATATATAGATATATATTATATATATAGTATATAATATATATATATATTATAATAAATATAATATATATTAGAATGGTTGTTGATTATATATATATATATATAGTATATATATATATAATATTTATATTTATTTAATATATATATATATACATATATTATAACTATATATATATACTTATTATATATATTATATATATATATCTATATATATTATATATATATATTATATATATATAAATATAATTATAATATATATCGTAAAACGTACCTAACGGCCGCCCGAACGAGGACGTTGGCCAAGAAAATTCGCAGTAGACTCTATAAGAGTAACACTTTTAGGGGGGGGCAAGCTGCCCCCACCCCTGCCCCCCCCCTCGACGCCCATGATGGCCTAATAATATGTATACAACCCAGGAACTGACGGAATAATGGTTGAGGCGTTTTTATCTTGAAGACAAGAAATGCCGCACAGAGCTACGGAAGGTTGTATGACGGAGATCAATCCAGATCGTTTGGAACGCGCATTTCACTATAATGTACAGATTGTACACACAGGCATTTCAAGAATAAGGTTCGACCAACTTACCACCGTCACCCAAGTCAAACCTCCCACCCGTACCTTGACATGGATTTTGACTTTCTATTGTATACCACGGAACACCCAACAACCTACTTACGGCAGGCAGGAACGGTACGGTGCATTCTACATATGTACAACATTTTTCATTACAGAGCACACATTGTGCACGGTCTGCATCCCGGCAATCCCGGACGTTGGTTGTAGTTCGTAGTCCAAATGTGTTCCATGTTTGACAATAAACTTGACGGGCAGCTCCGTATTTTGTGGACGGATGAGGCCAGGTTTACCAATATTGGCACGATTAATGGGTGAAATTATCGGTACTGGACCGAGGAAAACACCGCATATCACCTACAGCACGCGACATCAGGTAGTTTACTCCATAAATGTGTAGTGTGAACTGCTAGATAATATACTGATCGGGCCGGACATTTACCATAGAAACCTAGATAGCGAATGAAATCAAGAATTTCTGGACACTACTTTGTCAGACCTTCCTCTTGACGTACCATTACAGACACGTCAAAATTTTTACTACCAGCATGAAGGATGCCCAGCACATACATCAAGGGCTGTGCAACATCATCTAAACGTAACACACCCCGGTAGGTGGATAGGAACATGGGGTCCTATTCCATGGCCTCCTAGATCACCGGACCTTACTCAAATGTAGTATTACCTGTGGGGCTACCTGAAGAATCGTGTCTACGGTGGGTAAACAACACCGATAGCATCAGTTTAATTACCTCTTAAGTCGAATCACTCACGGCTTGTCCGATAGTCGACTCCGAAAATATCAAATTGGAAACATGACAAGGGTGGATCAGACGGGCTGAACTTGCGTATGGAATAAGAGCAGACATTTCGCGCACGGCGTATATGTATACATTCATATACGATGAAGAATGTACTACAATAAATCAGAAGGTACTACAGGGAAAGGATTTCATACTATACCGAATAATACTTATGTATGGACTGTAAATAAACAGATGTGTTACAGAGTTATAAACCATTTCTGTTATAAATCATAACTGTTTATCGTAACTAACTATTAATAGTACCTAATATAAACGTACGCTGTATATGTGGATTTCGGCCTTCATTCACGATGTTCTAAACCTATTACAACTAACATTTGTTGGTAACTATTACGGCAGCAGCACGTATTTTTTCCGCGTGTATTGAGAGGTAACTACCATTTGAATCGAGATGACTGTCTTTATGAACCCTAAATAATTTTTGCCATAAAATGAAATTTAATTATCGGAACCACACGGTTTTAATTGAAAATTCGAAGTTTCATGAGAAATAAGCATACAGAGAACCTCTTTATTAATACAAGTTTCTAAATAATTTAGATCATAACACAAATATTCCGTTGTTTACACATTAGATCAGACAACACACACCCCCACACACACACACACACACACACAACACACACGAACACAAACACACACACACACACACTCATACGCAACACACACACACCTACACTATATATATATTAAATATATATATATATATTATATATATAGTATATATTATATATATATATATAATATATATATATATATATATATATATATATATATACTATATATATATAATATTATGTATATATATATGAGACCTGTTATGTTAAGGAAGAATGGGTCATTTTTGAATTTAAAAAAATAAGTAAAAATTAAAAAATTGCTAGAGCATTAATAAATAGCATTTAAAGCAACTTTAGATGCTAAATGAATGCATGGCACATGGAACGCGGTAAATGAATGCATAGTTTACATGGAGCTTCCCTCCCCGTGCCCCACCGACCCGTGAGTGCTGGAAATATAAAATATATCTTTATTCTTTAGTAACAAAAGTATATATACAGCATATAATTTTTTTAACAAATTGAAGCAATCTGGCAGTATTAGTCATGAAGTAATGAAATTTTCAGACACTTTTTTCAGGCTCATTTTCTAAATTTATTTTTAAAACTTTCGTTCACTACGGATCATTTACAGCATTTCTTATAAGTTTTCCATGAAAAATCAGTGTAATCAGCTGTGTCTTATAATGATAATTTCCGTCCAATAGTTATAATATGATATTTGGAGGCCTACTTTTTCTATAATAATTTAAAACAAAGTTTTATCACAGAATATTATTAAGTACATTATTTCGATAAGTACTATTAAAACAATAAAAAAAAACATTTTTTGAAAAAAAAACATTCCTATAACAAAGCATGGCCATGATACACCAAAAATGTACGAATAAAAGTACCGGTTTTTCGGTACCGGTACACAAAATTTGATTGGGCGATACCGTTACTCGGTATTTTCCCCAAAAAGTGTTGGGCCGATAACGGTATCGGTACAAAAAGTATCGCCCGGTATACATACCCCCTATATATATACCGCGGTACTGCCCCTCTTCTCTCTCTCTCTCTCCTCTCTCATCTCCTCTCTCCTCTCTCTCTCTCTCATCTCTATATTATATATATATACTATATATAATATATAATAATATATATTATATAACCATACATCTATTCCTACTCACACACCCAACACTCATATCAAAAACTTCCTACTCATTCACATTCACACCCTAATATCACACCCACTATAATTTAACACTATATTAACCTATATATAACCTAATATATAGTATATTATTTTTTATATATATATATATATATATATATATATATTAGGGTTGTGTTCAAGTACAAGTATTTTTTTTTTGTATTTGTACTTTTGTACATTTTTGGAGTCTTGTACTTGTTACTTGTACTTGCAGTTTCACAACACCCTGTGTACTGTACTTGTACTTTGTACTGAGCCTTTTGTTACTTGGGTACTTGTGCTTGGTACTTGCAAGTACTTTTGGGGAATTTTTAACTTGCCAATATATTTTATTTAATTTTCTTTTATCATTTTCCTACGTATTGATATTATTATTTCTTATATAGGTATTCTAAATAAATTTCCATATTTATGAAATTTAAAGTATGTCATTTAAATATATATATATATATATATTATATTATATTAATATTTAAATAAATAAACTTAAATATATATATCTATATATATTACCAAATATATATATATATATATATACTATATATATATATATATCACCCGCTCACCTTATTTTTCCCCAAGCCTGGGGGTAAGGTGCGTGACAATCAACAACAAAGTAGTAGAAGAATATGAACACAAGTCGAAAAGAAAGCCGAGCCTTACCTCCCCTTTAATACCTATTAACTGAGAACTCGCCCGAGTCAGAAATCCACCCTAGAATCAGGGACCGCGACGGAGCCCGTCACACTATGGCATCTCGCCCAATAGTCGGGTTCATCCATTAAGCCCAGGTGGCCACATGCTACACCTCACAAAACCCTGCCATTCACTCCTATTAGGCACCTTCTTCTCCGCCCCTTGCCAAACTCCACATTTCCAACTCCTCCAGACATTCCTTTTTGCTGACATCAATCCACTTTTTCTAAGGTCTCCCAGCCAGTCGATTCCCCAACTCACCACTATGATATCCGCTTAACCAACCGACTACCATCTATCCTTTCCACATGACCAAACATCTCAACATGTATTATCATTTATTCTCTCATTTATCACTTTTTTCACAACCATACAACTCTGTAATACGTTCATTCCTCATTTTATCATTCTTCTCACACCTAACACGCCCCTAATAGATTATTACATCTGAACACATTTATTTTAGATTATACCTCTTATTCCAGACCATAGTCCTCACTACTATACATTAACCAACATACCCCCTCATGCTAGAACCTAGCGCACTCAAGAGTCAAGACTTAGTCTCTTTACATCCAGCAAAGGAATTTAATTGCACCAGCCACCTTCTGCATTCACAAGTTTCCTACTACAACCCGGCATCATCCATACCCTTTTCGTCCACATAATATACTCCTAATATTTAAACTCAGTCACTTGTTCCAGCTGCTCACCATCTAGCATAACTTCACACGAGGACTGTCCTCACTCAACAACCATAACCTTAACTCTTATCTACGTTTACTTCAAACCCATCCTTTTATAAACACCCTGCCAAATTTCTCTACCAATCCCTCCAAACTCTCTTCAGATTTCAACCGCAACAAAACTATACTATACTATACTATAATATATATATATTATATATATATATAATATATTATTATATATATATATATATATAATATATATTATATATATAGTATATATATATTATATATTATTATAGCTATAAGATGGTGTGACTGGATTTGGAAGTTGTATAACAAAGCGTTATGGAAGGGTATAGTTCCGAGGGACTGGAGGAGAGCAATATTAGTACCCTTAATATTAGGTAGGGGGGAATAAGGTAACTGTAAGTATTTTAGGGTAATTAGTTTATTAATTATTGTAGGAAGATATATTCTGGTATTTTGGTCGAAAAGAGTGCGTCGAATGACTGAAGAACTGATTAGGGGAAAGAACAAGGTGCGTTTAGAAAGTGGTAAGAAGATGTGTGATTAAAATCTGTACATTTGAAACAAATGATGGGAGTAATGAGGGAGGAAGAAAGAATAAATTGGGTATTTAGGATATATGGATTTGCAACAGGGGTATAATAATATTAATAATGGAAGCTCTATGGCAGGTGTTAGTGATATGGTGTTGATACTTAATGTAAGCTTCTGAATGGAAATCAAAAGTATGTAGACGATAGTGAAGCGTGTGTAAGAATAAATGTCGAAAGTGGATTTTTTTTTTTGGTTTAAATATTAATTGGCGGAGTGAGACAGGGATGTGTAATGTCTTCTTGGTAATCCAATCTGTATATGAATTGAGGTTATGAAGAATTAGAGGTAGGGGGGGGTTGACAAGTGAATAGTGTATAAATGATGGAGAATGAAGAGAGTGGGGGGTGCCCTACCTAATTA
>JABUQX010084573.1:0-25233 GCA_015478945.1 Trachelipus rathkii
AGAGAGAGTAAATAACCTCAATGGTTTTAAGATTTACCGGAAATAATTTCAAAATGGTTTGACAATGGTTAGGAAAAATCGTATGCTTTTAAGAGTTCTACTTGAATTGTTTGTATGTGAAATATCTCTTAAGAAAACTCGTAATTGTTAGTGCTAGTTTAAATTTTTTTTTTTATGAGTAGCAAGGTTATCAAAACTAGATGAATATTTGGGTTATTATAACAACAGAATATTTGAAAATTTCATTAAAAAAACCTTAATTTTAGAAGTAAACATCTGTTCCCAGAAGAAAATTCTCAATCCTGCTCTGTAGAACTTGTAATTTCAACGAATACACATTAATTTTTTTTAAAAGAGTTAAATTTTGTTTAAAATGTTTTTTTAAGATTTACCCAATAATATCAAGTTTGAAATTTTGGAAAAAATCGTGTACTTTTAAGAGTTCTAAGTATGTCAAAATCATTGAAAATTTAAGAAAAAGCGTAATTTTTAGAAACTTAAAAAATTTTTTATTAAAACAGGTTTTCACAACCTAATGTAATATTTTTTATATATCAAAACAAATATTGAATGATTATCATTAAAAAACGTCAATTATAAGACACCTAAATCCTATTAATAAATTCCTTTTCCTGCTTTTTGAAAATTTGGCATTTCATTATGTGAAATTCAGTTTAGCATTGTGATTTTTTTCGAATATGCTGTGAAGTAATAGGCCTGGCTGTTAGATATAACTCATATTATAGAGTTTTAACGCGTTACTATATTTTTCAAGATGTTTTGAAAATTTATTAGGAATAAATTCGTACTTTTCTTAATGAGTTTTCTGATAATTTTGGTGTTTAACTGTGAATTTATTAGAATTAAATAGCGTAATTTTTTTAAGTTAATTGTAATTTTTTATTAAATTTACTAAGGTTTTGGTTTTGCTTTAGCTGCAACTTAATGGAATTTAGTATTGTTTGGTGATATAAACGGAACAAAACTTAAAATTTTCTGCGAATTTAAGAACGTTTCAATTTTAAGAATACCTAAAAACGAATTATATTAAATTTTTTTTCGTTTCTGTTTCTGTCTTTTGATAATTTGTTTCATTTGTCAATTACACTATTTATTGTTTTTTTTTCAATGCTGGAAGAATGATCCCCGTGTAATATAATCGTCAATTGTTGATAGAGCATTTATCCGTATTATATTACGATGTTCGAATGTTTTTGAAAATTTTTGTTTGAATAACTCTAATTATTTGTTAAGAGTTCTAAATTTTGTAATGTGGAAATTCTAAGAAAAAGCGTAATTTAGAAGTTTATATATTTTATTTTTTTTATTAAACACACACATACACCACCTATAATGAAATATTTGGTTATATAAATACAAAGTTATTTAAATTCATTAAAAAAACGTCAATTTAAAAACACCTAAAACTATTATATCATTCTCTTTTTTCTGCCTTTTCTCTGAGAGTCTGTTTCAATGAAACACATTGTATGTTTTCTTTTCTCAAAATTTTCCTAAATAGCTGTCATACTATGACTTAAGTTGTTTAGTAAAAATTGCTGCTGCTAATCTATAAAGGTTGAAATTACATATTTGATATAAGATTTTAAGGCAGTTTGCAGAGTGTTTCATAGTAGGGGAAGGGATATTTGTGAAAGATTTAAGAAAAAGCGTAATTTAAGAAGGTTAAAATTTTTTTAATAAAGACTAGGTCTTTTTCTACAAACTATTTGCAAAATATTTTGGTGTGATAATAAAAAGACACTTCTGAAATTATATCCGAATAATGATCCCAGGCAATAAAGAGGACATTCGTCTGGCCTTATAATAGTTTCTTACCTTGATTCTTTTTTTGTGGAAGATTGGCATTTTCAATGATAACAGGCTGTATTTTTTGTCTAAAATGGCTGCCGCTGATCTTGATATGCGATGTTTTAAAATGATATAGAAAATTTGTTCAAATGAGATGTTGGTCATTCAAATTTGTCTTGAAAATTTTAGTTGGAAAAGATTCCCGTCGACTTTTTAACGAGGTTCTGATTAGTCATTTGTAATGTGAAATTAATTTATAGAAAAGACGGCGTAAATTTTTGTTAGAACTAAAATTATTTTGGTATTTAAATAACAGTGGTGTTTTCACAACTAAAATCTGATAGATATTGTGTGGTTATTATTTAGAATCAATCAAAGTCTTGATAATTTGCATCTTAAAAAATTACGTCATATTTAAGAAATCCTATAAACTAGTTAAGTAAATTACTTTTCAAGCTTTTTTGAATTGCTGAGAATTTTCAATGGAAGAATTACATCATTATTCTTGTCAAAATGTTGAAGAATTTACCTCTGGAGGGGAATTGTTAATCTCAATTTTTGAAAAAATTAGGTACCTGATAATTAATTTTTCAAAGTTGAAATTTAGTGGTGATAAAATTCGTACTTTTTATAGAGTTCTTATGTATATTTTGGTAAGCTGTGAATAATGTTAAATGAAATAATGTCGTGAATTTCTTGAGGGATAAGTTAAAAATTTTTTTATTAATAAACGCAACAGGCGAGAAAATATTATTATTGGTTTGATATGTAAATTTAGTTTTTTTATGGTTGGTCGTTGATAATTTTGACATTCGTTTTTTAATGGAAACTTTTTCAATATGTGTTTTTTATTATTAGCGCTAATTATTCGTTAGTTAGGTGTGAGTGAAAACTTCGTTGTTTATAGAAAAGTGTATACTTAGCGTTCTAAATATTACTGCGTTCTTTTTTGCTTATTGATATTTTCACATTACCCAGGAATTTTAGACGTTACGGTCTTTAAAGTGTATTAGGTTATGTTTGTCTCTTAAATTTTCTAACTATTTGTTGACAATTATCTCTTGGTAAACTCTTTTAAAAATTGTATTGTTTTTTTTTTTTTTTTGTTATATTGAACATATAAATGTGTTTTTCTATGTGAGAATAGCATTATTTTCAAAAAGTTCAGAAAAGGAGAATTTGATTGTAATTGTTTGTATTTGGTGTTCTTAAATGTTGGACGTTTTTCTATTGATCAAGTTTAATATTTGTGTTGTTTTCAGGTTTAGGAAGTATTCACTAAATTTAGTTTTATGTGGAATATTACTCGTCTGTTTTGTAATAAAAAATTTTTTAACTTCTTCTTAAAGTTGTACTGCTTTTTCCTTAATTTTTCATTCAGTTTTAACATAATTTAGAGTCTTTCTTGTAGAAATTGTACTGATTTTTCGCTATAATTTCCTAATCTATTAGATTAGCTTAATTTTGGTAAACGTCTGTAACAGTTTGATTTTTTAACGACGGTATTTCAAGCTATTTTGAAGAAAAATTTTATTAATTGTTGGTTCAGTTTGAAATTGCTTAAAGTTGGTAATTATCAGCAGGAAAGTTGATGATTTTTATTTAATAGTTTTATAGTGTCTTAGATAATTTGACGGTTTGTTTATGATAGGATAATTTTTCTAATGTATTTTGTGTTGCTTTCTATATGGCCCAGAATATGTTTCATTTGTAATTGTTTGCATGTTACGTGTTTAAGTGTTAATTAAAATATTTTTAACTTAGAAATTTTTTAAAATTTTATCGCTTTTTGTTCTTAAATTTTTTCACATGACAAATGTGTAGGAAACTGCTTAAAAATAGTACTTGAATTTTGTTACTAAATTTTTGCAATCATTTGTGAAATTTCTGTGTTGGTGGATAATCTCTTTTAGAGAAAATTGAGTTGTTTTTTAACCGGGAAGTTCAGCATTTGAAAAAAAGATATATGTGTTTTCATTGAGATGTGCATGATTGTTTCAATAAATGCCTAGGAATTAGAAGCGTTATGTAATTTGATTTTATTGGAGTTTTTAGTTGTGTTCTTATAATGACTTTGTCTTGATGTTGTTTTTTAATCTGAAATGGGCATATATTTGCTGTTTTTTTTATTTATGATTTTTCCTGAATATTTCATTATGTGTGAAAACCTGTTTTAATAAAAATATTTGGAACTTGTCTATAAATCGTTATCGCGGTTTTGCTAAATTTGTAGAACCATTTATCATGTTATATCTTTTAGAATTTTGTTCTTTTAAAGAGGATGCTGTTTGTTTGTTGTTTCTGCTCTTATTGGAATTTTCAACAGTTTTTTGAAATTGATTGTGTACTTCTGTAAAATTGCAAGTTTTTGGAACTGGTGATTTTTTGCAGCCTTTTTGGAAGAGAAGTATAAGGTTTTCATTGTGATATATGCAATTTTCCGAAACGTAAGTTCAGATAAGAGATGAAGTTTTAGTTAAATATGTTTTCTTTGGGATGTGGAATTTTCTAATAAATCTGTAATTTGAATGATTTCTATATATTTTGTTTTGTATTTATTACAAATGAAATTTTCAGCTTTAGTTGTTGGTAAAACCTGTTTTATATAAAAAATTTTATTAACTGCTTCTATAATTGATTTTACGGTTCTTTTTATTAAATTTTTCATCATTATCATTGTAATTGGTTAGATACTCGGCTTAAAAGTACGATGTCTGTTTTGCTGCGTCTTAATTTGCATACATTTTGAAAGTTATATTTTGGTGTAGAATGCTTCGAATATATTGTAGTTTTTTAACGTTAATTTTTACAGGCTACTTTGGATAAAAATAATGGTGTTTTTGTATTTTGATAATGCATATTGTTCAAAGAACAGTGATAAAGAGGAATTTATCTTAATGTTTTTCGGGTGTTCTTAAATTGCGTTTTTTTTATTATTGTTAATAATGTTTCACATATTCTTGGGTTTTTATATCATACTCCTAAATGAACGGTGTTGTCATTAGGTTGGAAATACGTCTCGCTTATTTTAATAAAAATATTTATAGACGTTACTTTTAAAAGTAATAAGTGAAAGTTTTTCAACATTCAATACAAGAATTTAAGATACTCTTAAAAGTTACGGTTATTGTTCCTAAGAATTTCTAGTTACACTTCTGATAATTATTCTGGTAATTCTTAAAGTTCTAAGTTTTAACGGATTTCGCTAGCATTTTGAAAAAATATATGTTTCATTGAAATTCTGCTTTAAGTTTTCAAAATTAGTCTTGCGAATAAGTGAATCTTTTGATTATATTGTAGTGTTTTTTAGGTGTGCTTATTAGTATTGACGTGTTTTTTAAGTGAAGTCATTCAATTTATATGTGTTTTTTATGATACTAATATTATTTATGTGTTTAGTTGTAAACTCTGTTTTAATAAAAAAATTTTTAAACTTCTAAAATTAATCCCCTTTTTTTCTTAAAATTTTTCAGCCATGTAAGATTTTTAGAACTCTTATAAATTGTATGCTTGATTTTTTTTTTTAAAGAAAGATTAGGGCAATCATTAGCAAAATTTCAGGTTTGGGTATAAATGCGCCACTTTAACATTGTAATTTGTTAGACCTGGCATGTTATGTTCAAGCATTTTGAAAAACATTAAAATTGTGTGGGTTGTTTCATTGTTAATATGTGTTCACTTTTCAATATGATGTGTTAAATAGAGAGAGAAAGTCAATATATTTTGTTTTTAGTGTGGTCGTCTAATTCGACTTTTTTTGATTGAAATTTCAATCATTTGGTTGTTTAATTTATTATGCTCAGATTATTATTTGTTTCATTTAGTTGTTGTGCGTAAAACTCTTGTTTTAATAAAAAAGTTTTAACTTCTAAGATTTTTCTCACCGTTTATCATGATTTTACATAATTTTCTTTGCAGAAGTAGGAATTCTTGGCTTATTCGATACATTCCCTTCATTTGAAAGGTTTGATGTTGTGGGTGATTAGTAAAAGGTCCTTAATAAATGAGTGTTGTCTTTAACGTGTATAATGCAACCATACAAGGAAAATTAAATATTATGATGTGTTCTCAGTTGAAAATTTGCTAATTGTCAAAAAAAGCTTGAATAAGTTGATGTTATATATTAGGTTTTAGATTGTTCTTTTAAATTAAAGTTTTTTTTATATAAAATCTAAGAATGATTATTTTTGTGTTCATCCCACAAGTGATGTTGTAAGTCTAACGAGAACTTTAGATAGTTCTATAAAAGGTCAACTACTAAAGAGAAATGAGGCTTTTTATTAAATTGTTTTGCACATTCACATCAATTTAGAACTCTTAAAGTGATCGGATTTTTCCTAGAATTTTCAAACGATTGATAAAGTATAAAATAAGTATCAAAATTGGTATTTTTTTCACATGGTATCCTTTTGATATTATTGGTGGAAACCCAAATAATTTATTTTCTATTGTAATCTCCAATTTGTCAAAAAGCTTGAAAAATGAAATTTATTGTAATAGTTTTATGAAATGTCTTAGATATTGTGGACGTTTTTTTAATCGAAATTGTTCATATACTTGTTTTTGATTGATACCATATATTTCCATTTATGTTTGTTGGTAAACCTGTTGTTCATTAATGAGAAAGTATTTTAATAACTTCTTAAAGTTACTGCTGTCTTTTGTTTCCTTAGGAATTTGTTCACGGTATTTAACAAATTTAGATACTCTTTATTAAAGTTACGATTTTTTCCTAGAATTTCTCAACTTTCTCAAAATTAATGTTGATAATTCTTAAAATTAGATATTAACGACCAAGCTCAACCAGTATTTTTGAAAAAACAATGTGTTTTCATTAGCCGGTCTAATTTTGCAAAGTCTATTTTAAAGAGAATTGTATTAAATTGTTTTAGGTGTCTAAATTTGACGTTTTTTTATTGAAATTTTTCAATATTTTTTTTCTTTGATGATATAATAAAGAAAAGACAGACGGGTTTATTTGTATATAATCCTGGTGTTTTAAGGATATAAGCAAATTTCAACCTTCAATTTGCTTACTACGTACAGTATTTAACTAATCTCTATAAAAACTGTCAGACACTTTTTTTCTCCTTCTTTTCCTCCCTTAACGAAGCACTCTTTTTGCGTTCTCTTGCAGCAAGGCGTCGGTAAAGTCTTTTAAAATTTGGAGTTTTTTTAACGGTATTCCGTTCATGCATTTGAAAATAATACATGTGTTGTTGCATTGAAATGGCAATTTCTAAAACACTAAAGAAGCAGTGATGAGCATCAGTTTAAATTGAGGTGTTTTAGGTTGTCTTAAAGTATGTGACTGTTTTTTGGTAGAATGATAATTTTTCTCAATAATTTTTGGTGTTTTAATACTACTGTTCCGCAATGTAGTTTCTGTCACTTAGGTTGTGTGGATCAACTTTACTTCTGGCTGTGTTGTCTTATATGTAAGATGAAATCGGTTTGAACTTCTGTTTAAAATGTTGGGACGTGGGTTTTTGTTTTTTGTTTAGAATTTTTGTAAGTTTTGCTTAAATTTAATCGAATGTCATATCAAATCATATTAACATTATCATCGTATTGAAGAGTATTCGATCAGATGCCATTTGGTGAGAAATTGACTGTTGGTAAGTTCTTGTTAGAATGATTTCGAGGTTTCTTTGTCGTGTTGTTTAACATGTTATTTTCAAAATTTCAGCTTATTTATATATTAAAAATATCATGTGTTGCATGTTGCTGTTGAAATGGCTCCAATGGATTGCATGAAACTACTTACAATAGAGGTAAGAGATTTGAGATCTATGTTATGCGGTCTATGGTATTGACTGCAGATCGATCAAGGCTTCCTTTTTTTTTATATTGAAGATTTGACAATATTTTCAACTTGGTATCCCTTTGATGTCAGTTTAGTTTGTATAACATTCAAGATACAAATAATTTAATCATCTTTCTTTTAAAATTACGCTTTTTTTTCTTTAAAATGGTTGTTTCACCATTTATGAAGTACCAATTTTTAGAACTCTTTAAAATTACGAATTCTGGTCCCCTCTAACACGTATTTTCTTGTGAAATTTGATTTGTGTTAATGGATTAGGTAGTTTTAGCTACGGTATTTTTTTTTCAGCATTTGAAAAATAATGTGTGCTTTCGTCATTGAAATTATGTGCAATTTTCATATAAAAAGGGGGGGCCAGAAAAAGAGAATTTATTAATTTGTTTGTTTCGGTGTCTGTAAAATTGACCGTTTTGTTTTAATGAAGGATTTTCCACATTCACCATTTTTATTATACTCAATGATAACATGCTTGGGAGAAGTGAATTAAGCGTGTTTAATGCCGCCAAAGAATTTGTTTTTGTTTTTTTTTTTTTTTATTAACTTCTACAATTTTTTCTACTTTTTCTTATAATTTTTTCACAATTACAAATTTAGAACGTCTTTAATAAGGGTATACGGGCTATTTGTTCTCCGTCACATTTTCAACATTTGAAATATTTGTGTAATTTCTGAAAAATTAAGTTTTTAACGCGTATTTTTCAGCATTTCTGTAAAATAGATAAGGTGTCTATTTGAAATATGCATATTGTCATCAAAATTTTTTAAAAAAAGAGAAA
The DNA here is from genome assembly GCA_015478945.1 of Trachelipus rathkii. NCBI lineage: Eukaryota > Metazoa > Arthropoda > Malacostraca > Isopoda > Trachelipodidae > Trachelipus > Trachelipus rathkii. Next base: position 8,416 of record JABUQX010084573.1, read on the forward strand.
TTTTATTATATTGATAAAAATCTTAAATTTAATGACGTTTTTTTAATGAAATTTCAATATTTCTTTTATATACCACTATATTTCATTAGTCTGTGAAAACGCGTGTTTTTTTATATTAATATTAATTATTACTGTGTCTAAAATTTACCGTTCTTGTTGTGCCTTAAATCTGTCACATTTTACTACTAATTTAGAACTCTTTAAAAAGTAACGATTTGTTCCTAAAATTCTCTAGACATTTTCGAAATTTATTGTGGTTAGATTCACTAATTTTGAGTTTTTAACGGTTATTTCAGCATTTGAAAAAAATAATGTGTCTCATTTGTTGATAGCAATGTGATAATGAAAGAGGAGTCGACATGTACCAATGGTTTCGCGGTCGTAATTTGGCGTTTTTCTCCAATGCACGCTATAAATATTTGTTTTTATATATGCCAAGATTATTTTCATTAAGTTGGTCTGAAAACCTGTTTTAGAAAGTAAAATCTTTAACTTTTCTTAATAATAAGGAAACAGAACTGGCTTTAATTGTTCATCATTATCTATCAGCAATGTTAGCAACTTCTTATAGAAGTACGTATTTTTTTCCTTATATTTTCAACATTTTGAAATTGATTTGGTAGTTCTTAAAGTTAAGTTGTTTTTTTGCTTGTTATTCCAAGGCATTTTGAAAAAATATATGTTTTTTCAGTTGAATATTGCAATGTTCATAAAAGCTGGAAAAAGTTGATATTTATTATAGTATATATATATATATATATAATCATTGCTAATAGTCTTGAGGATAGTTTTCTTCATATAATCATACTGCATGAATAATAATTGGTTTTAGATTGTTATTAGTTTGACACCATCGTTATCTTTATTTGTTAATATTGATTACGGAAAATTTTTCGCAGATCTAAATTGCTCCAAATATTGATATCATTCATAAAGCTAAATTATATTTTTTTTAAATTTTAAGAACACAACCGTACCAAACAATACACCTGCAAACTGTACAAATTATTCGAAATAAAACTATTTTAAGGCTTATTAGGAAACAAATTAGCTCTACATAATAAAATTCAATATAAAATTGTAAAACAATACCCCATTTGGTAAAAACAGAAACAAATAATAACCGCTAAAAACTGGACAAAAAACAAAAGGTAAAATATAATACGTTTTTTATACGAAAACACGGTAAAAAACAACGTATTTTTTAGAACTTGAACTGTGTGGTTTTTAATTTACTGACATGGTACGATTAAAAGAATACTCGTTGCGAGTGCATAATTAAGTGCTGGTATATATATATATATATATATATATATATATATATATATATATATATATATATATATATATATATATATATATATATATATATATATATATATATATAGATATATATATATATATATATATATATATATATAAAGATATATATATATATATATATATATAATATATATACATATATATATATATATATATATACATATATATTTTATATATTATGTTATATACATATATATATAGACAAAGATATATGAGTATTATGCATATATATATATATATTATATATATATATATATTATGTATATATATATGTGTATATATATATATATATTATATATATATATATATATATATATATATATATATATACATATATATATATATATATATATATATATATATATATATATATATTATATATATATATATATATATATATATTTATAATATATATATATATATATGTTATATATATATATATATATATATATATATATATATATATATATATATATATATATATATATATATATATAACCTTTGTACTATGGAACCAATAATCAAAATTCGATCTCTTTATAATTTCAGTGTTCATTGTTTATGCATGCCACGTCACATAACCTCCGTCAGCATTAGCTTAATTGCCACGTCCATACTCATTTTATTTTTCCTTCCTCTCTCTCTCTTTACAAAAGGCAAAAACTGAATGGATGAGGCTATGTGCACTTTGCTATGGGGTTTATGGGGTTTTGTTAAGGAAATCATAATTGGTCAGTATGAAGATATCAGCCCCTTCAGTATAGAAACATATGTTTTCTATTTAAAAGTAGCCAAAAAAGATACAGGGACTGGAATATTATATTTTACTTTCTAACGCTATTAATGAAAAGCTAAATGACCTAAAAATATTCTTATAATTCAACAGTTTGCGATTTCTATATTTATAATTTCAGTGTTCATAAAAGCAATTCCCTCTTATAAATGGGATCATAAAACTTCTTAAAGTTTTATTTTCTTTTTTAAAAGCGTAAGGATATATGGATATGTAAAAGAGGTCAAGAAGGAGATCAAGTAGGAGTAAAGAAAGCAGAAAGAAAAGAAAAAGAAAGAGACACAGGAAGAGAAGAGTGGAAATGAAAGAAACGAGAACTATAACTCAAAGACTTCAAGAACCATAAAAGAGATGCAGAGAGAGAGAGAGAGAGAGAGAGTAGAGAGAGAGAGAGAGAGAGAGAGAGAGAGAGAGAGAGAGAGAGAGAGAGAGAGAATGTGGTATTGGTGGAATGGTACATGGTTGGATTAAAGAGTAGTTGTAAATTCGAAGTCTAAGTGTACAACTAAATGGCAATAAGTCATCATGGGAAATAGTGATCACTATTGTCTCGATATATATATATATTATATATATATATATATATATATATATATATATATATATAGATAGATAGATAGATATATATATATATATATATAGTATATATATATATATATATATATATATATATATATAAATATTTAGACCGGGTGCTTAAATGTTAAATTTCTGAGTGGCTACCTCAGTACTCAATAGGGAATAATAATTATGGATGTATAAAGATTGAAAATGACCTTGGAAAACTTTAAGGGCACATAAGCGTAAAATTGTTCTTAATATTAAAAATTTAAGGTTCTTCATTGAAATCAATAAGATTTAACTACTTTATGAATAGGGATTGGCTGAGTCTGTGGAACAAGAAAATGATTTGAGTGTGATTGTAAGCATTAATCTGAAAGTGGCTAATCAGTGTTTGGAAGAAAGGAATAACGCTAATAGGACGCTAACTATATTAAATCGCAATGTCATTTACAGAAGCAAGGAAGCTGTAAGCAAGCTCTGTAATATTTAGGTTAGACCAGTATTAAAGTATCGTGCGCGTTTGGCCCCTTATTTAACCAAAGACCTAGGTGTGCTGGAGAATGTAACGCAACAAGAGACTTCAAGGTTTAAGGGTAAAAGCTATGAGGAGAGGCTGAAGGAGTGAATGCTTTCTGAAAGGAGATTTCTTAGAGATTACATGGTACAAGTCTACAAAATATTCACATCTATTGATAATACTAGACAAATAAATTCTTTATATAAAATAGATCACGATCGAAAGAGCCGGGAACACGATAAGAAAATTAAGATGGCAGGCCATCTTGATGTAACAAAACATCTATTCAGTAATAGGGGTGTTCATTTTTGAAATGGTTTGCCGCAAGATGGTGCTGAGAGTGACCCACTTGCAACATATAAGAAAGGATTGGATAGGAATATGGATGGTTTGGGCATCATATAGTATATTTTGACCAAGCCAAATTGGCGAGTTTCTAGTTAATTATTAGCAGCATTAAAACAGCATTTTGTAACTAGGACAACTTATTAAAGCTTGTAGTGTGGTTAGCATGTACCTTAGCTCTTGTGGTACTAGGTAAGATATTGACAAGCCCTAGTGTACTGTGTGGGTTTTGCACGAGCATGGTGGGTTATTGGGTCTATTTACTCTAGTTAACGGGAACAGTCGCAATAGGATTATGTGACATCTTCCTGTTTCTATACTTTTAATGATTCACTGTTTCAATGAAAAAGAAAGAGCGGAGAATTGGAGACAAAAAGTATTGACAAATTTATGCACTTATGCATTTTAAAGGATAGAATTTAACTCCTTGTTGCCATATGACATCAGCAATACTTTATGAAATGCCAGACCTATTCATGAAAGCATCTCTTATCAAGCTGTCGCCATGACAAGAAAGAAGGCATTTCTCCTATGAACAGTGTGTGTGTGTGTGTTGTTGTGTGTGTGTGTAGTGTGTGTGTGTTGTGTGTGTGTGCATGTTGTGCGGTGTGTCGTGTAGATGTTGTTGCCTCGTCTAACTGTATGATGTATGTGTGTGTAGCCTTTCTTGCTTGTGTGTATTGTGTGTACTTCGTGTGAAGTTCGATAGAACCCAAAAGCCTATTTTTCTTTTTTGCATAAGACAGACCACACCCCCTCAACGGTTGCTTGATTTTGGCATTCAGCCATCGGTGAGGCAATGGAAGCAGATTATATTTTATATTTAATGTTAAAAGAAGAAAATTTCATTATAATATATTATATATATAAGTATATATATATATATAATATTCATATATAATTATTATATATATATATATATTATATTCTATTTAATATATATTATATAATATATAGTATATATATATATATACCATCACTAGCCAGTTACGTGAATCGTCAATTAAATAACGCCCACTACCACCCGCTATAGTTATCTGATAATATTATTATATATTATATATCATCTATAATATATATTATATAATATATATATATATATATATAATATAATATATACTTATTAATATATGCTGCTCGGCGGCTATGTGGCGAAAAAAGCTAGGAGGCAGAAGGAGTTTGCAAATTTTAAAAATTGGAACTGCTTAAATTTACGAGGAGTTTTTAATAGTAATCTTCACTTTTTTTTTTTTTTTCTTTTTTTTTTTTTTTTTTTTTTTTTTTTTTTAACTTCACCACCTCTCGACTCACGAGCAGAGCCACTTTTCAAGTGGTGAACTAGAATAATTCAGAGAAAATGAGGAAGCCTCTCACGCTTAAATGGCCAACGCAATTATCTCCTGAGGAAGCGCAGATTGGAGGCTCTTGAGAGAAGATAGCATTAAACATTAAATACAGCAAGAGAAAAAAAACAGGATTGATCTGGTTGCTTCATCGAAGTTCCACAGAGAGATGGTGTTGCTAAAAGAGGCCAACAACGAACCCAACCTGAGATTTTCAATATTCACCAACAAAACACAAACAAAAAATTCATGTGTAGAAGAAGACAAGACCATGTACTGCTACGAGAGCGAGGGGAATGCCCTCGAGAATCAACTCTCTTGACATTAACCGTTGCACGTTTACCTATAAAAAGAGGTACGATGAGCACACATCACGTGGGTCAGAAGCAGAAGGCAAGAAAGTTAAGTAGGACCAGATTAATTGTCTTTTTACATTAGTCTTAACTTTTTTTTTATCTCCAAAAGAGATTGTAAGAATCACGGAGCCCCCAAAATTAAGATCAGTACTCAAACCGAGGAGATACGATCACTTAGACCTATATATTAATGATTAACTTGCAAGAACATGTGAAAAAAAAGAAAATTTCGTTAACCTTAAAAACTCCAGTTTCCTTGAGGTAGCCACGCCTGGACATCCCAGTGTTGTGATATGAATCGAGTTTCCAAGACAATCTGTGTCTGTTTTATGTCAGACCTCTATAAGAATCTTTTGATTTTATTAACAGTGTTTGAAGCGTGTAGCAGCGTTCGAAAAGAATTGGGGGAATCATTGAAGGTGATTGGGAACATGTAAGAAGTGATGCTTTTAAAGGACTGCTACGTTTCACAAAATGTTGAGGCGAATCACACATGCTGGAAATCCAGTGCAAAATCAGCAAAACTAGTCGTAAGCTGAGCCGAAGCACAATGTCTAGATGCCAAGAGGAGCCGATTTGATATTGAAAATGAATAGAGGAATGAAGTGTTGATTTAGATCGCATAAATGGATGAAATTAAGTTTAAAAGTGCGCAGCTGAGAGATTGTTGAAGAAAAGTAAAATAACATATTAGAAGATAGGAACTAAGATTATGAGGATGGCACACAGTTTTGACAGAAAATGAAGCGTGAGAGTCGATCCGCCAATAAGGTATGTCCGTCTAAGATAGAAACGATTCGGAAGATACTAGAACCTATGAGCAAGCAAGAGACGGAGGAAACCCAAAGGACTTTTTCGATACGTACGTCGAGGCAAGAGGCCCACTACACAAGTCCTCCAATTATCCCTATCGGGAGACAGAACCCCATAAATTAATGAGAAATAGATATGCGTTTCGCGACGTTGACCTTGAACCAGTCGGAAGCCTTCTGTGATCTGAAAGAAGAGTAAATTCCAGTCAAACTCCAGTTAATTGAGAGTTGAGGCACGAGTTTCAAGTCTTTAGACAGAACAAAATTGAGAGATGTTAGGACGATAGGTTGGATGGTTCAGAACTCCTTACATTCTTCTGATTAGTTGGACATATGCTTTAGGCGAGCTTCAAATAATGAGGAAAGTATTAGTAGTATTAAAACAGAGAGAGAGAGAAGACACGAGAGAGAGGAGACAGAGAGAGAGAGAGAGAGAGAGGAGAGAGAGAGAGAGGGAGAGAAGAGAAGAGAGAGAGAGAGAGAGAGAGAGAGAGAGAGAGAGCAGAAGAGAGAGAGGAGAGAGAAGGAGAGACGAGAGAGAGAGAGAGACGAGAGAGAGAAGAGAGGAAGAGAAGAGAAGAGAAAAACAGGACAGTGGCTAGCTCAGAAGCACACTTCGTCACACAATACGGGGAGGATGACATCTGAACCCTTCCATAAATCACAAACAAAGACCATGAAAATTATGAGTGGAGAAAGAGGAGGGATGTTGCCAATCATCCAGAGTGATTAGATAAAAAAGAGGGTCAAAGAAATTAAGACCAATTACTCACAAGATGTTAGCTTACAAATCCCTAGGGTGGCGAAGCTGCGTGAAACTTAGCTGCTAAAAGTGACACCACTGTAGATAGATAGAAAGTTAAAGGGCATAGCATAATTAATTTCCTAAATTGAGGAGGAGGGGGGGGGAAAGTGTTGCTTGTAAGACTTGTTCCTATATCTCTACCTTCGATTATATCAAGTGAATGCTAAATTATACTATTGATTTTATTTATGTTTTCAATGCAATTATGCAAATAGAGAGAGTAGAAAGACGATTTAAATATTGATTTTCAGATAAAAGACTACGATTAATCGATTTTAGTCATCAGAAATGATGTAGCGATCATTTAAACCTTATAGTAATCAAAACCCCTTTTAGGGGGTTAAACTGGCTAATTATAGGATCAAAAACTCAGAAAACGGTATTATAGACCTCAAAAATTGTCTCACAAATCTTAGAAACTTATATATCGACACATTAAGTGTCAAAATCTAACGAAGTGATGGAAATTTTAAAGTCAGCTGCCGACATGACTTGGAATTTCCTTCCGTTCAGAAGCTCCTCAATTCACCTTAATCATTATTTCTAGGAATGAGTCTTTGCCACTGACGTACAGTGCTGCTTCTGGAAAAAATCTCCAAATTCCTCCAGAGTTGGGGTATTGACCAGGTCAGCTGCTGACATACCTGCAACTATGGAAAAAGTGCCGAAAATACTAAAAAGCTCAGAAAGATGCTAAAAAGTAGCATAAAATGCTAAAAAGTTACGAAAAATGCTAAAAAGTGCCATAAGAATGAATTAGTGAACCAAGTTTTACGATTAAAATCTGGCATCTGCCGTTTTCCTGCTGATTAGTGCACACTTACTACTACTACTACTACTACATACTTAATATACTACTAATAATGAAATAATAATAATAATAATAATAATAATAATAATAATAAATAATAATAATAATAATAATAATATAATAATCATAAATAATTAATAATTATATAATAATGCATAATAATAATAATTAATAATAAATAATAATAATAATATAAATAATAATTAATATAATAAGTAATAATAAATGAATAATAATAATAAATAATAATTATATCAAAAATATTGATAATCAGTCGCTTTTTAGACATTTGCTATTCTTATTATTTTGGTTATGTGTCTATACGAATTGCGACAGTCAGCAAAGACCACACACACACAACATAGATAAAATTATTGTGCAGTGTATTTCTTCTTTTACATGTAATTTTAAAGATTTGTATAATCTACATGTAAGATAAAACTAAATGTTAATTTATCCAATTAATGATGTAATGCAAGCTCAACATTTAATTTGTTTTATCTACTAATATCTCGTAGACTTTTATATTAAGTAAGTTTGACCACTTCCATATATTATATATATAGATATAGTATATATATATATATATTATACTATATATATATATATATATTATATATATATAATATTATATATATGGCCAACTGCGGTGAGACGACGCATTAAAAGAGAGTGAAAAGAAAAAGAGAAGAATTAGAAGAAGAATAATGAGAAGATGAATGATAAACAAGAGCCTGCAACGAGGGATTAGAAGTTTAAGTGCTGGTGAAGGAGATGGTTCCTGAGAACATTTGTTCAGACTGTGAAAAAACTTTTTAGAAATAGTAATTAACAAAATTTTATAAAATTTAAACAAAATTAAAAATTAAAATCTATTTTAATATAACGCAGGAGCACCAAATTTTAATCTTGTTTCTTTTTGATATAACAAAGTTAATTAAATTATAATGGACCAACATCATTTTGATTTAGTTATTATTATAGAGATAGAAGAAATGAATTCGTGGATCGGTCACGTCAAGTCAAACAGTAATGGATCAAGCACCAACAATGCGTACCGTAAGCTCAGCTGCTTAGTAGCAATTCGCCCAACTTAACGAACGACCAGTCGTCATACATCACGTTGAGTGTTGTGTTACTCTCTCTTGACTCGCGTCTTGCTCAGACAAAATTGAGCACACCCTCCTAGATTAGGGCTTGCCCGTGAGTGGTGGGTTAACTGTGAATATATATATTATATATATATTATATATATATTATATATATATATATATATATATATAATATATAATATATATATATATACTATATATATATATATTTACTATATATATTAGTATAATATATATACTATATTGGAGTCCAAGAATTATCTGGGCAACTTTTTCATAACAAATATATTACAGGCAAACCAAGGAGTTTGAAACCAACATATTTAGAATATTTATTATCCATAGTTCGTTTCACAATAGTGACAATATTACAACATTTAATATGTGCACCATTAGGGATTCTCAAAATGTCCAGTCGATATTCCAAACTCTGCTATGTGCGCACCAGCATTTCCATATTAATTTGTAGAATAGCAGCTGAGATTGTACACAACATATTTGACGGATCCCCAAAGGAAAAATCACATGGTGTGACGCCGGGAGATCAAGGCTTCCAAGGAATTAAAACAGGTCCAGTTCCTTGACCGTCTAGATCTCCCGACGTCCCACCATGTAATTTTTCTTTTGGGGATTCGTCAAAGACGTTGTGTACAATACTAGGTGACAGACATTACTGATATTCAACAACATTTAATGTAGAAATTCTTAGTTCCTACATTGTCCAGGATTTAGGAATATCGCTGGATGTTTGTGAGAATCACTAATGGTGCAAATATTGTTGAATGTAACATTGTCACTTATGTGAAACAAACTTTGAATAATGAAAAAATTTTAGATTTTGTTTCAAACTCCTTGGAGTGCCCATAATATATTTATGTTATGAGAAAAGTTGTCCGTATTTCTTACACGTATAATACATATATATATATATATAAATATATATATATATATATATATATATATATATATACTATATAATATATATATATATAGTCTAATTATATATATTGTATATATTTATTTAAAAATTTTATTATATCAAAATATATTATAATTATTTATATATCCTAAAAAACAAATTATAAATATATTATATATATTTATATAAATATATACAATTTATATGAATATATATATTATTTAGATATATCTTAATATTATCTTGAGGCAAATTTCCAGAAACTGTAATTTTTTAGTTCTGGACGAAACGAAATTGTCCAAATTTCAACACTGCACCGATTTTCAATCTATCTCCCGATCCCTTATGATATATATATATACTTACTTTATATTTATATATATATATATATATATATATATATTATATACTATTATATATTATATTAATATATATATATATTATATATATTATTATATAGTATATATTTATACTATAATATATAAATATATCTATAATATATATATATAATTAATATCTATAATAATATATAATATATACTATATATATATATATATATCTTATATATATCAATTTTTATATAAATATATATATATATATATTATTATATTTATATATTTATATATATACTATATAATATATAATATATATATTATTATAATAGTATATATTATATATATATAGTATATATATATATTAATATATACTACTATATATGACTGGAGGAGGTATCTTGTCGATCACGCTTTTAGAATTTTAGAATAAAATATTAATTTGTGTTGACGAGGAGAGCCTTGTTATTATTTATTTAGATTTACGAAAGCACTTGATTATTTATCTTAGTAAATTATATGCTGATGAAAAGGTATCCCATGCTAGGCTAATGCGAAAGTTGTTAGTTTCTAACTGAGTAAAATATTAGCTGAGTAAGAGTACTCAATGTGAGGTGCTTAATAATATAAATTACCATGAAAGATGATAAAAATTGGTGGTTCTCATGGTTATGTGCCCGACACATTTTATTTCATAATTTTTATAGGCGATTTATATGAGAAAATAAAAAGTATGGTTTATAAGTTTGGAGATTACGAAATTGGAAATTGGAAATGGAAATTTTGAGGATTCTATTAAAATTTAGCTGACTAATAGCAAACGAATTTCAAACAAAAATTGTTGGCCACTTAACATTGGCAAATCAATTTATGATTTAATTATGGTGGAAATAGGAAATGTATGAACCCGGCTGGCAAAAAAGATTTGGGTGTGGTTTTAGCAGCAATTTGAAATTGGCAAAATATTGTTTGGAATTTAGAAATATAGGTAAAAATTATAGGAATTATAATTTGTAATGTTGTTTTCAAGAGTAAGGAAATAATTATCAAGTCTATAATAGTTAGGCATGACCGTTATTTGAATACTGTGCAGAAGTTCGAAACCCTCACCTAAGAAAGTGCATTGAAATGTTTAAATGATTACATGTACAGCTGCATGAATGATTCGTGTTTTTGCAAATAGAGTTATGAGATGAAATTGGTGGAAATGGACATGTCTTTTCAAAGGAAAAGATTCTTCTTAGAAATTTAATTAAGAGCTTTAATATGTTTCTTCTCCCATCTCTATTGAGAAGAGTAAATTCTTCATACAAGAACATGTTTAAAGAACTGGATATCATAATAGGTAAATAAAAAAAAGAAAGCATTTTGTCAGATTTGAGGAAATACTTCATCAGAAAACAAATAATTCATATTTTAATTCGTTTGCCTCGGGATGTGATAGTTAATAGTTCACTAGCAACTTTTAAAAATAGTTATATGCACTTAGGCATAAAAATTAGCTGAGCATTGTATGGTTAATATGCATTGCTGTTCTTTTTATTTTGTTTCATTGAGACCTTGATTTGAACAGTGGTTGTAAGTTAAAAAATTAAAAATACAAACTTGCATACATAAACAAAAAAATGTTTGGAACCGTAGGGACCGACCGGGGCGGGAATTTTGCCGGGGCCGGGGCCGGGGCCGGGGTTGCTCTAATTTAGCCGGGGCCGGGGCCGGGGCCGGGGTTAGCTAAAATTAGAAATGTAAGTCAAAAACACTGAAAGTCTTAAAACTTAGGATGAAAATTAAATATAATTTGTCAATTAATTAATAATAATTATAAAAGGATTCCAGTTAATCAGAATTAAATTATAATGTGAAAGAAATTTTAGAAAATAATTGATTTTATATAAAAATAAATTTATTAAATATATATATATATATATATATATATATATATATATATATATATATATATATATATATATATATATATATATTAAATATATATATATTATATATATATAATATACTATATATATATATATAGTATATATAGTAACTATATATATATACTATAATAGATATATATAGTATTAATATAATTTGCTTGAAGCAAGTGTAATATACCCGACCAAAATTTAATTTAATGGGGGGGGAAAAAATTCTAAAAGGGGGGGGGTGGGGCCCCAGTACATGAGCTGATTCTTGCCACTTCTATGGCTTGCCCAAAGATTCCACAAGCCTAATCACCCTACGCCCGATCATTTCCGAATTACTAAATTGGACTACTTATTAAACTTTCTTCTGGTTATCTTCTCAATTAAAACCATTAATCGGCAAAATTCACCTTCCCATCTCATCAAACAGAAGATTTCATACAACGTATTCATACACTAATCCTTCCACACACCAATTTCTTAGCCTTGACGTCACCTCCCTTTTCACTTCCGTACCTAGCTGTCCCATTTCTAAACTTAGTAGAAAACTATATTCAAGAAAATAAAAGCACTTTAAATTATCCTTTCTCCCTTCTTAAGCAACTTATTTTTCTCACACTTTATACCGCATTTACTTTTAAACATTCTTTTAATAACCTGAACTCTCAATGGGTTCTTCCTTATCTGCCACTTTAAGCAATATTTTTATGAAACTCTTTTGAACACCCCTACATTATTCATCACCCTTCTCTTCTAATGCCACATTGGCTTCGTTATGTGACGACCCGTGTTCTGCGCACTTCAAATTGACCTCAATATAAATTTACATTTTATACAACATTTCAATAAATCATTCATTCCCTCTATCTCCTTCACACATGAGTTACCTATTAACTCTCTCCTACATTATTTGACTACTTTAATTTCATGGAAAAACTCTCCACATCTATCCTTTTCTGTCTACAGAAAACCCACTTCTTCCTCCTCTTATATACATTGGTTTTCGACTCATACATATAACACAAAATTAGCTACACTAACTGCCCTCTATCTTAGAGCCCTTCGAATTTGCTCTCTTCCTAATCTCTCAACAGAAACCTAATTTCTTTTTTCTGCTTTCATCAAACTAAAATAACCTCCTTATGTCATTAATTCAGCATTTCGCAAAGCCAAACCAAATTCTTATAATAGTAACTCCTTCCATTCCTCACAGCACTTTTTTATCTTCCTCCTTATAATTTAGAATCGCATCATAAAAGAACATCTTTCCAAAAATATTCGCTTTATAAAAAGTAATACAATTCCCTTGAAAAAAGTTTTTAAACCCCTAAAATTAATGTTTATCAAACGCAATGCATTTATAAAATTCCCTGCTTTGACTGTCCATCTGTTTACATCGGCGAGACTAATGATCTACCCAGACGAGTTAAACAACATAAACATGACCTTATCAAACACTCTCCTAATTCAGCTTTAACAGCCCATCGAACTCTGCACGTAAAAAAAATGCATATAAATTCGTTTCTCCATTGAAAATACATCAATAAGTTTCATGAGAGAAAATAAGTTGAGATCGTCACTATATATACATACTGATAATTTTAATAGAAATACGGGCGAATAGCCTTTGACTTTTATTCAAAATCTTTACTTCCTAAATTCGAATTGCTTGAAGGATGTGAAGATGGAGGAGGCCAACAAATTAAACAATATTTTACATTTAATTTTTTTTGCTTTGATTGTCTTTACGAAGTAATCGGTTACTTTGTTTTGTTTAGTATTTCATAATTTTATCTTGATGTTTTATTAAAGTTTATTACGTGCTAGGGTTTCACCGATCCTAGTATATATGTATATTAGTATATATATATATATGTATATATATTATATATAATATAATATGATAGTATATATATATAATATATATATTATAATATATTATATAGATATATTATATAAGTTATATATATATTATATATATATAATATAAATATTAGTATATTATGTATAATTATAATATTAATTAACAATTTAAAAATAATTTGAAAAATGAAATGGAAAATGTTGATTTTTTGAAGATATTTTACTTTAAATAAATAACGTACATTAATATTTAAAAGTAATTTATTTCCTTTCCCGAATTCGTTTGATATATCAATTTTCGAATATTTTTAAGTTAAAAACTCGAAAATTATAATTTGCCTCCAAAAAGTAAAGAAATCATAGTAAACACCAAAAAAAATTGATATATTTAGGATATGTTTATATATTTGTTGCATCAATTTATAACAAAGGAGTAGTGGAATTAAAATATATATTTTTTTATTGTTTGATTTAACCCTCTATAATTTAGTGTAATTTACAGTTAACCCGGTAGAAAACCCCGGTTTTCTATTTTGCGGGGCCGTGGCCGCCGGCCGCCGGTCTCGGGTCCTATGCGTTGAAGGCTGTGCGTTCTATATGTGTGAGTATAACACTTATTTATTAAACCTCTTTTAAACATAATTGCATCTTCTGAGAGCGTTGGATAACGTATTGCTGTAAAAACAAATTTATTATAAATTATATATCAATATATATATATATATATATATATATAGTATAGTATAAGTATAACTATAAGTATATACTATACTATATTATATATATATATATATATATATATGATATATATTTATATATATATAATTATATACATTAATATCGTTTACACTAAGAAATTTATAATTTAATCTAAAGTATATATATTTTATTTTCAAAGATATTTTTAATAGATAACAAAATATTTATATTGATTATTTAAATATAATTTCTCTAGTTTCATGAATATTAGAACTTGAAGAGTGATTTTACATGAAGGGAATGGGTTGTTAGAGCATACTTTTCAGAAGAGGAATGTAAACTTCGGTTTGCGGTCGAAATTTGCAATTTTATACGGAAACCGGGAATAAAATCTTAATTCCGGCCGGACGGAATTCCGTACACTGTTGATATATGATTTATATATATATATATATTATATAATATAATATATAGTAATTATATTATATATATTAATATATATATTATATATATATATATATATATATAGTATATATATATTATTTGTGTGTGTGTGTGTGTGTGTGTGTGTGGTGTGTGTGAGGTATGTTGTGTGCGTGATGTTTGCTTTATGATATGTGCAGTTTATATGATTGCGCGTGTGCTTAAATGTAAACATATATGGTACGTGGCGAATGAAGAAATATGTGTTAGGGTTTAAAACAATCTTCTTTATGATTATTGGAATAAAGAAAATGCAAATAAATTTGTTCTATCCTTGTAATATATTCTCAATATTTACTTTCATGGTAAATACATTGTCCCAAATGCAGTTAAATCAGTCAAAAGGGAAAAATAGTATGAACTTTTATTCAGTTAAATGCCCAAACTTAATATAGTTTATGTGATCCTGAAATTTATATAAAAATGCAAGAATATCATAATAAGGACAGAAAATAACAACGTAAATTAACTTTTTTGGTGTCAAAAACCATGTCAACTGAAATGTCTGAAGTTTGTAATTAAGGTCAAGATCTTGTCATTAAAATTATAATTAGAGAATTGAAGTATTGATGAATTTCTCTCCTTGAGATAACTAAAGATCCTTTTATTCAAAAAGGCAGATGGTATTTTCTTATTTATATCAAACAAAGGATTTTATAGATTAATAGGGTGACATAATAAAAGTTTTTATACATAGCTAATATCTTAATTTGTTAACGTATCAAGTAAAGAAAAACGTATAGAAATCATTCTAAGAGATCGACAGGAAGCTTCCTTAAGGTTGAAATGAAATTTAACAGAATCTTGGCAGAAATTCTGTTACGGAAATACGGAGGAGAAAACATTTACACGAATGAATAAAATGATTACTATGTGTTTAACAAAAATGACAAAGTGCAGAGATTATTGTTGTAATGTAAGTTTCATTATTTCCTACAATATTAAAATATTTCTTTTTCAGGGGAACTTTTGAAAAATGCGCCTTAAACATAAAACAGGTGGAAACTTAAATCTCCAAATAGCAGACGA
The DNA here is from genome assembly GCA_015478945.1 of Trachelipus rathkii. Classification (NCBI taxonomy): domain Eukaryota; kingdom Metazoa; phylum Arthropoda; class Malacostraca; order Isopoda; family Trachelipodidae; genus Trachelipus; species Trachelipus rathkii. The sequence goes on from JABUQX010084573.1 coordinate 24,444, forward strand.
GTATTTGAAATCGTGTAGTAAATGTTGAAGCGGAGGTACCGGTAGAACCAGAACAGGAAAGACAGCGCTAGAATAGGTACTTTTCTAAGCGAGGAAATATTATTGATTACCATTAGTTTAAAAAAATAAAATATTGTTTTTTGTGCCTACACAAACACACACACACGACACACAGCACACACACACACACACACACACACACGATACCCCAAGCACAGCACACACACACACACACACACAAGTGAGTAGGTATGAGTATATATAGTGAGTATAGTATATATTATGATGATATATAGTGATGTAGTATATATATATATAGTGATTATAGTGATTGTTGATGAATATTGTAGTAATATTGTAGTATATAGTATATATTAATATACGTATATAGTTATATTATATATAGTAGTATATAGTATATAATATAGTATAGTATATGAGTATATATATATTATATATATATAGTAGTATATTTATAGTAATATAGTATATATGATATATAATATAGGATTGTTACAGAATGAGTTACGTATATAAGTGAAGAGTATATTTGATTAGAAATTAAAGTATTGATAGTTGATGAACAATAACAGCCTCACCTTTTTGGTCCTTATTTTGCGAGCAATTTCCGTAGAGCAGAGGTTCAGTGCGACGATTTCTGTTTTTGTTTGGTAGTGGGTTTGATTGGCCCGCGGTAATATTTTTAGTTGCAAAAATAAGTTAGAAAGAAATTCCAAAAATGATTCGCAAACCCATTCGAAGAGATCTTTAATTCAATCCGCATCCTCTC